>JAULBS010084948.1:0-18398 GCA_032355785.1 Symmetromphalus regularis | reverse complement strand
TATAATTATTACAGTGCTATAGATTTCCCCACAAACTATATAATATAAAGTTTGCAACAAGCACATAATCATGAAAGAGCAATTTGACAGTATCTGTTATTTCTATTGCTGTTTCATTCATATTTATTATTTCATTGTGTTTACGGACACTGTCCACGTGTTTGCTTGTCATGGCGTAGATTATTGTAAATTCCAATGTATTTGTCATGGACATTAAGACCTTGTTATTGTGTACCTGCATGTGATACCACAAGGTCAGCAAACTGTCGTATGCTACAATGCAAATAAAATCTGTAAGACGAATACAACTCCACACTGTCATAGTTTCACTCAAGTTATGTACTGTCCACTATATAGAATACTCGACAAAACAAGGAATGGTAAATAAATAAAGAAATATAAAAAACTAAAAAAAACTAGAAAGGAAAACAAAAAGAAAGAAAACCACACAAAAAACCTCACAAATGTCAGAGTTGTTCCAAAGTCAGCTTAATAACTAATGTTAAGAAAACAACAACAACAACAACCAAAGAAAAAAAACCCAAACATTTTTAATAGTAATTGAAGAAATATATTCAAATATAATTTAAAACAACCTAAGGTATATACATGTATATATACGTATAGATATTTTTGTTAATCTTTTCTTATATGTGTATACTGGATACAGCGAAAATAAAGTAGTATAATATAACAGTGTTGTTGCTAGATACTTAAATGTACGTGTGTCTGTGTCTAGTACAAAAGTATAATTATTTCTTGTTACGTATTTTTAATTTGCCGTTTTACTCACTTTAGTACAGAATTAAAGCTATTTCAGGTTAAGTATTTTCAATTTGTCGTTTTACTGACTATAGTACAGAATTAAAGTTATTTCTAATTACGTGTTTTCAATTTGCCGTGCTACTGACATTGGTACAGAATTAAAAATACTTTTAGATATGTATGTGCTATTTGTCGTGTCAGTGAGTATAGTACAGAATTAAAGTTATTTCTTGAAAAGTATTTTCAATTAGCCGTGTAGTTGACTTTAATATAGAATTGTGCTATTTGTCGTGTCAGTGAGAAGGCGTATACATTAAAATAATTTCTAGATATGTATGTATTATTTGTCGTGTCAGTGAGAACAGCGTATAAATTAAAATAATTTCTAGATATGTATGTATTATTTGTCGTGTCAGTGAGAACAGCGTATAAATTAAAGTTATTTCTAGATATGTGTGTGCTATTTGTCGTGTCAGTGAGAACTGTATAAATTACAGTTATTTCCTGATATGTATTTGTTATATGTCGTGTCAGTGAGAACAGCGTATAAATTAAAATTATTTCTAGATATGTGTGTGCTATTTGTCGTGTCAATGCGTATAGCACAGAATTAGTTATTTCTATTTAAATATACACATGTAATGTGTCGTGTAACTTAATATAAGACAGAACCAAAAAATTAGGGGAACGTATATGTAATATGCTGTTTATTGTGCTATATATAGACACGTATTACACAACTGGATGTGGGCACGGTACAAAAATACTTGAAGTGAAGTGAAAAAATATCTATCTATATATATATATACATATATCATGCTGATTTTGTATAGAAGTGAACGTATTTTTAGAAATGTATAATAATATGTTGTGCCACTGAGTGTAGTTCAGAATTAAAACTATCTATTTCAAGATATGCGTGTGCTGTTAATCGTGTTGTTGGGTATATTTTATATCAAGGTTGACTTATTTGTCTTGGTGTTTCTCATGTCGCGTCCTTCGTTGCACGGATAACGTTCAATTACTTTCATTTCTATCGAGATTTATTTTCAATTCATTCTATAGACAAACGTGCCACGACCTAGAGGTTTTATGGTTATAAATGACCCTTCACTATCGATGTGATAAAAACAGCAGCTAAATGCAGCGATTTTGTTCCTGTTGCGCTTCACGAACTCAGCTTAGCGACGAACAAGCATTAGCACAAGTACTCAGTAAGTGGGAAAGTGAAAACAGAACATGCCAGTGTTGTAGTGTGTATACGTCTTTAGCTATACAAGACACCATTTCTACATATCACTTCAGGAAAGGGAATCGCGATGTCCAGTGCGTTGGGGAACAAACGTAGGTCATAAACGTAACAAAAGTGACAAGTTTTATTGTGAAATGAAGTATTTTTATGAAGGATAAACTACGGACGTCTATAGGCTAACGTTATCACCTATAGGACAAGAGTGATTAAACTATCTGTAAACATGGTCACGAGGTTGTCTGAAATGTTTGATCGTCTGCTAACTAATATCATTTTGTTATTATGGATTTTACAGGCGTCAGTGGCAGATTTCTAAAAATGTAGTTTCATTTCATTAGATGATGAGGATGTAGCAAAAACTATTTTGGATTTTGCCTCACAAGACTCCGTTTCATTAGGTGATAAGGATCTAGCAAAAACAATTTAGGATTTTACCTCACAAGATTCTGTTTGTGTTCATAGTGAGCCTGCTTGGGCAGTTTGTAAATATTTATTTATGTAAAATACACATCCTTTTCTATGTCTAACAACATACTAAACTGAATTTGCATCATAATAATTTAATGAAGAAATCAGGAACCACCAAAACCAATCTCAGACTTTGGATAACACATTCTTTGAAGACTACATGTACTCAAGAATGGCGTGCTTGAACAATGTATGCCATAAGTATCAACAAAAACTACTGTACATTAAAATGTGATCATAAACTTTAATGTAAAACAGTAATTACCAAAACACACATCGGACTTTGGAATGGAATTTCTTAAATTATTTGCGTTCACAGACGACTCCTGAACAGCTTTCTGAATATGAAATATGCACATTGAAACCATGTTCCTGCAACTAAAACACATTACCATAGGATCAATTTGCATAATTATTTAACGAAAAACAAACGATTTGAACTGAACTGAACACTATTTCCCTCAGGTCGTAATTCAAGCTCATATGAGATACGATAATATAATGTACACATAGACAAAATGACGAGTTCTCGAGCGTTTTACAAATGATGAACAATATATAATTAAAGATGAAGATATACAATTTTCGCCAGAGCATTTAGATAACTAATTGCACAATGAATTTTTCATGGGATGTGTCCTCGACGAAAGTGTTTTAACATGTATGCGCTGTTTATCGATAATCAAACGAGTAACAACTAATGAGCGTGTTGACAATCATGTTTTATTTAGAAGCGATAGATCGTTCTAGAACAACGGCGAATGAAAACAACGAACGTTTTGTGAACAGGTATATATTAAAAAGATAATCCACTAAAACAAAACATAAACATGGTTTCTATGGACATTTAAATACTGACAATTAAAGAGATTGAAAGGAGTTTTATTTTCACAGTGTTGTTAGCCTAAACGTTTGTTACTATGGACATATGTATGCAGCAGGTTAAAAAGGTTGGAAGAAGATTTGTTTTATTTTCACCGTGTTGCTAACCAGCCAAACGAAAACATTTGTTTCTGAGGACATATGTATATTAAAGATTAAAACGGTTGGTAAAAGTTTTCGTTTTCACTGTATTGTTAACCAACCGACAGAAAACCTAAACATTTGTTTCTGTGGACATGCTTAGAATAAAAATGTATATGTTTTAACGATTGGAAAATGTTTTATTTTATTTTCACCGTTTTGTTCATACAATTCAAAAGGCTTCTCTGGATAGTGTTAACAAAATGTCACTGAATTCTGAAATACTTAAAAGGAATTTATAACCTGATGAAAGAACGTTAAAAAATAGCCCGCTTCTTTATTAAAGAAAAAATATATATATATATATTATGGCGGAAATAGAATTTGATAATAAATATCTATTTTGAAGTGTTGACATTTTCAGCTGGATTCAATTCCTGGGCGCTACAAACAACAGATAAACGAACACGTGATATACAAAACATCATACATAACCAATATTTGTACCAATGTTCAGGAGGAATAGCTTAAAATAAAGATGACTGGCGAACCTATTAATTAATAAAATAGAAACCGTCTGATTCCTAACATATATATGTATCAGTAGTTTGTACGTACGGCTGGAGACAGACTCAGCAAATCGACAATTACAAAATTCTGATCTTTGATCTGTTGACAACACTGACGAAGCAGACGTTATATCCAAGACAGTATAACACTATTCTCAGGGCTATTTCTGTCATCAAAGTTGTATGGAAGTACGAAGAAGATAATAAAATAATAACTTTTTTCGATTTTCAAATTGCTGAACTGTTCTACTTTACGATTGAAGAAGTACAGATTTTCAAATTGTTCTACTTGATGATTAAAGAAGAAGCATAACATTTGAAACTGTTGTACCATTCTACTTGGTACTTCAAAAGCGGTTTAAATTTATAAAAGTTTTAAATTGTGTCTGCTGTTTGGAAAACACAATGCTGGGAAGTTTTCAAACTATCGAGCCTGTGCGAACGACGCCCCGTTTTCTGGATCGACGAGGACGTCTACAACGTCTGAACCGTCACATCAGGAACCCTGGGAGCCTCTTTCGGTCATCGATAGACCCCGACGGTTTCGACGACAGAATGGTCATATCTAGACAATCGATAATTAGAAAATCTTCTCAGGTAAGAATATTTTTTATATAACTGTATTAGTTAAGATTTTGTATTTTATATTATTTTAAAGTAACGTTATCAAAGTTGGATTTTATATATTGAGACATTTTCAAAGCGCATTAGTTTAGGGGTCGTTTCCCGAGATTATATATTCACATTGGATAGTACGATACATTGGATAGTACGATACATTGGATAGTACGATACTTGTCAAAATTACTAAATGTTTAACATCCGTTTAATCGATGATGAATAAATCAGTATGCTCTAGTGGTGTCGTTAAAAAAAAAAAAATAGAAAGAAGTTGAAGAAATTTGTAACCATAATACTGATTGTGAGTTTGACACCTTGAAAGTTCCAGTTCTACTGATTTCGATGATATGGAATGAAATATATTGTATGTGCATTTGACCTGTTACACGAGAGCAGAACATATAGCCCAAGAGGTGCGATGAATCGTTCGATCGATCCCCTTCACCGGAACCATTTGGGCTATTTCTAATTCCAGCTATTGGTCCATAACTGATGCTGTAAAGGATGTTGTATGTGGTGTGTATGCAATAGCGGGTGTCTTCTGAGAACCAAATGTCATAAATATCACGAGTTTTACACCTAACAGCAGCTGATTAATCAGTGTGTTAAACAATTCTTTCTTTTCGTTCATTATTAATGTCATATAATACTTTGAAATTGTGTTCACAAGAAAGGAAATTCCCTAAGGAAATTAATTAATTAATTTATTTATTTATCGTAATTACAGAACTAATTTCATTCCCATTTGTTGCAGTTCAAAAAATATTTCAGAATGTCATGCGTGTCATACCAATAATAATAAATACTAGATAAACAATGTCACGAAGAGTTGTTAAAGAAATATTCCTTTCCTTTGACAAACAGTTTCTCAAAACGTTCTTTAACCTCTTGTGTCAAAGCACGTCTTAGTTACAATTGTTTTGTTGACGTCTCAAGTGATCAAAATAACGCAAAGTGGGGCGGACTCCTTTCAATGACTTCTATACTGGAAATGAAGTATCGGTATTGTGATGAAGTCTTTTATAGAAATATTTTTTTAGTTAACATGCTTTCTCCAGTAAGAAAAAAAATCTTATTAAATTCCCTTTACCATTAAAGGCGTACAATGAACTTAGACGCACGTACCGTTTTTATATATATTACTGCGGTGGGATGTACCAATGAGATAACTTCGCGTAATTGGCTAGCATAAACCACTAATGGTTTACCTGGGTCGCGACCCAACTGTTTAGTCGTAGACCTAGTTGAATTTAGAAGTAAAGAAACTGACAACCACCTTCACGAACTACTTAATTGGCCGCTAGCCTACAAATAACTATTAAAAAGGAAACTAACAACCAATACCAATTCGCGTAAAATATAAGCAGTATTACACAGAAACTTAAAAATTAAAAATCAAATGCTTATTACAGAACTATGTGAGGGTAATAAATAGAATACTATACTCGTTCGCGTGTAATATAAGCAGTATTACATGGAAACTTTAAAATTAAATGCTTATTACAGAACTATGTAAGGGTTGATAAATAGAATATTTTACTCGTAAGCATGTAATTTAAACAGCGTTATACGGGAACAGGTTTAGTTAGGTCTATATGTAAAACTCAAATGGAATAAGTGATATTGTGATGATTTTTTTGGAGGTTTTTTTTCATCTACACAACAACAAAACCAGACAATACTCAAATTTCAATATTTGCAGCGCTTCAAACCAGATTTGATTATTTAAATCTCATTTTCTGTTTGTTCTTACATATTTATTCTTGAGCTGCATGTTCCTGACATTCAAACTAAACTAACTCCAGTTTGAACGACTGAGCATACTCCATAATAATTGCTGATCCTTTTTATATACACACAATACGACTTCCAGTTATTGAAGATACGAAAGCAGTACTTACAAAGCGCTGACATAATGTGCTTAATCAAAGGATTATAGACTTAAACCGAAATCTCTTCATTTTTTGTCAACAGACAAACGGTGTTGATGTCACTGTGGCTATTTATTGAATAGATGTGTTCAATACAACTTTATTTCGATCGAAACTAACAAAAGAGCTTTACATATATAATGAATTTCGAAACTGATATGGTTTCGGTCCAGTGGTTAATTGGTTGTACTGATTTTCGTACTTATATCCAACTAAGATTCAGGCACGCTGTCCTGGGCACACAGTTCAGCTTCCTGTGCTGTCTGTCCAGAACAGAGGTTAATTGTATTTCAGAACTTAAGTTCATGTTTTATTTTACCTTTTATGAGGACTGCAACCTTAAGTTTGGACCTAGGAAAATAATTTTAACTTAGCTATTTTGAATTTGATAATGACTTCACACGGAATGTGTCAAATATGCATACTTATAACCATTAGCACAATTTTTAAAGCTGTTATCGTCGTTACAGAAACGTTTGGAATGAAGTGTTATATGTTATTAAGTGTTAATTTTTAACGTCATTCCACAAAAGATGTTGTGTTGCCTAGTGCATGTATGCTTTTCTGAAATAATTTCAAAATTAAAAAATATCTAAAGTGACAGTCCTCATAAAACTTTAACTAAAAAGTTGAGAGAACTCGAGTACAGAAAACATTAATTTTCTAAGTGTGGTTGTGTTTGTGTGGTTTATTGCTAAAATATATTAAATTATTTGACACCCTATAGCAGCACATTAAAACAGATGAGACAATATATTTTTAAATATTATAAGTCAAAATGTATATTTATGTTCAATCAACTCGTAACTAAAGTACATGAATATCATTGTTTGTACCTAAAATGATAATATATAAAATGATATAAGCTAAATCAATATTAAATGTTAAGTGTACACTAACCCCCTACCACAAACACACACACACACACACGCACACACACGCATACACACACACACACACACACAAACTCACACACACATACACACACGCACACACACACATACACAAACACACACACAAACTCACACACACATACACACACGCACGCACACCTCTAAACAAACCAACCCTAAAACAAAAACAAAATTAAACCCAATAACTCACAATAATGATTAAACCACGTGTGTGTGTTTGTGCGTGCGTGTTTGCGTGTGTGTTCATACACCACTTACAGCGACCAGTGATCCACAACTGGTTTAACAAAGATGGTGGTTTGTGCTATCTTGTCTATGGGATGGTGCGTATAAAAGATTCCTGACAGCTTATTGCTAAGAGTAGCCACATTAGTATGGCTGCAGCGAGTTTCGTCTCTCTTATTAACACTAACCTATGTCCTAGACAGACAGCATGAGAAGCAATAGTGTGCTCAGGACAGCGTGCTTGAACCTTAATTGGATGTAAGAACCAAAATAAGTACAACCAACAAACCGATTGATTTAGTGACTGCAGTGCCACCTATAATTGAAATTAAAGAATGGTAAATTCTAAAATTATTCACTTATTTCGTTGTATAACGTTGATTGGTCAATGTACTGCAAAGTCATCTGCAGTACTAAGATTGTCTCAAATTAAAAAACAGTAACTCTATTTCTCTCAATGTAAGAATGTTGTCTAAGGAAACACTTTTTATTCCATTCATAAATTCAAAAAGACTAATGCAGTAGCGGATCCAGAAAATCCATTTAAGGGGGCCCTAAAGAATCATCGGATTCTTTAATATTAAAAAAATAATAATAATAAAAAAATAAATAAAAAATATATAATAATAATTGTTTTTAAATCGCAGATTTAAAGGAATGGGCACTGGGGCTCCCCCTAGATTCGTCACTGTATTGCCATACACAGTGAAAACATATTATTGAAATATCTTTAACAAATGGATATTATATTTTAATCTCTTCACCAACATTGTCAGATAATGTCTATTAGAAAATCACGAAACACTTGTTAAACAAATCAATTTATAGGACGTGTTTGTGATTTGGCCGCCATGACGTGATGACGTCGTTAAGATTTATAACTGTTGACACAGCATTTCCTCTTGACACGAGTGGTTGGTGCTGACAGGAACGACGACGTAGAGATATTGTGAACAACACGCACTAGAGCCACACAAGAACACGTGCTATGTTGCTATCTTATCTCTAACGGTACAACTTGTTTCCAGCTTGATGACCAAATACAAAGTTAAATTTAACCTATATCGCTATATACCCATACGAAAATAATGTATTGTGTTGGAATAATTCATGTTTACATTTGTGTTTGGACATGTTTACCGTTCTGAATGTAATTTGTGTATTACAGTAATGATTTGTTAGCTATTTCTGACAGCAACCAGTAGTCCACAGTTGGTTCATCAAAGGCATGGTATGTGCTATCCTGTCTGTGGGACGGTGCATATAAAAGACCCCTTGCAGATTATCGGATATATTTAACCGTTGTACATATTATTTATCTGTTAAAGTAATAGTTTGTTTTCTTCATTGTTTTGGATACATTAATTTTACCGTTCTGAATATAATTGTATATTACAATAATTATTTTTAATGCATTTTGGACATATTTAGTGTTCTGAATATACATCGTATCTTAGAATAAACAAAAATTCACGTTTTGTACATAATTCATTTACAGTTGTAAATATTATTTGTGTGTTAAAATAAATATGTAAAAATATTGATTTTGCTTACTGTTCTAAATATGATTTGTGTTATAGACATGCGTTTTCATTTGTTATTGGACACATTTGCGGCTCTGAATATGCATTGCGTTAAAATGCAGTTTCTCACCCCCTCCATATTTACCGTTCTGAATGTCCTTTATATAAACAAAATAACAGTGTCATTCTACGATTTATTTCGCGTTTTCGTTTTTGAATGTAATCTACAAAATACCTCAAGACACCTATATCTAATAAGTTGATATTTCGATTATCACCATGGTCTTCTAAGAAGTTTTTAATTCCTATTCCGATGCGTGAGTATGTACGTGAACAATTCAGTCATTTTAAAGGATACTCGTACAGCCCAGGGGATATGCTTTGTAAACACCTGCCCCGGTGGTGCAGTAGTTAAGCTACGGACTCTTAGCTGGTAGGTACTGGGATCAAATCTCGACCAAGGCATAATACTTTAATCTCGGTACCGGCTTCTTTTCAGAGTTAGTGCTTCGCAAGTCTCAATACGTAGATGTACACCAATAACAACGACCAGTGGTCCACTACTGATTTGCACAACTAGTTTATCAAAGTCAGTGATTTGTGCTATTCTCTCTGTGGAAAATCATATACAATTCTAATTACAACAGAAATTACTCTGAACATCATGAATCGCAAACACTGTCAGTTAAAACCTAATCTCCACTAATTAACCAATGCCATCGGGAGTCATTAAACAAACATTACCTTCTTTTGTTCGCTTGTCACAGGTTGGAAATAATTATCTACAACAAACACATTTCCCATTATTTCTACCAAACCAGGTTATTGAAAGACTGGATGTTGATTAACGTAACCTAGATTTTAGCCACTTATATATTACTCTCTGGTGGATTCAGTACTAATGTAAATCTGTTTGTTTTGGCCACGTCTGTCGTGTTTGGTGCAGAAAAATAAATGTTACTGTTTGTTCTGGCTTATAGAAAACGCCATTATTTTTCGGTTTCTGTGGTAACATAATAATGTTTTAATGCACTGTAACATTAACGGGCGAAGTCGGGGTGAGTACTAATGGATTTTATATTTACTGATTTTGATGATAATGGCGAGATAAATATCTTTGATCAGCGTATTGTGGTCATTTATTTAATGAAGTCCCCGATACTTGTGCTTGAGATACCACTCAATCATGATGCTAAGCATATTCATAATAGACATAGCTGATTTGCCCTTTATAGACAGGTTATTAATATGTAGAATGGCCAACAGGAGCGGACGCTAGAAGTTTGGAAATATGAGTTCAAAGATATTTGTAAGATGTCTTAATATTTCTTTTGGAGGGGTGTCCAAAGTTAGTTACGACAACATTATATTACGAAACAAAATCGTGTCCAAAGGAGTGAGGGTTTAAACCCCCTCAAACCCTTGATGTAGTCGTTGAAGCAGACGACAGATTTTGTTTTCTTTATAACATAAAACTCAAAGCTGGATCCAAAGGATTCATACCAAGAAGGGGAGAAACTATGTTCATGTACATGATTGCAAAGACCATGCAAATGCACACATGACCTAGGTCTTCCTAAAAATCCAAACCATTTTAGGACGTTAGTGGACGATATCCAGGTCAATCAGCAGAACGTTCGCTTTAGGTGCTCTTGTTGTAAGATCGAATCCCCTCGATTAAGTCTGATTGGGTATTTCCTTCATAACCAGTGCCCTGCAACATATGTCTATATGCCCTTTCCACCATTATTTGATTTAAAGCCAGTTAAGTACAACTGGGTGGAACATGAAATAACGCAGTAGGTTCTTAAGAATAGGTTGTAATTTGTAATATTAATCTGTATATAATTATCACTCTATCCTGACCATTTATGAATACCAAGCCAATATTGGAAAATGAGTTTCCCGTTTGTCACGGTGTTCTGAAGGACCAGTCGATATGCTAAGTGGTTTGATGACCATGCAGGACTGATCATTCCAGGCAATTATCTCTGATCAGTGAGGATTATACACCAAACGAACGCCACGAATATCAGTCTTTGTTCTTGTTATTCCGGAAAAAAGACAATCAGCCGCAAACGGAATTAGCGAAAGAAAGTGGCACAACAGCTTCAGTAGGCAAACAACATCATGGATTGACCTCTAGAGAAATCGTCAATATATCTAAGACAGCTTTTTAATTTAAATAATATCTTCCACCCCTCCCCCACCAAAACCAATGCTCCATTACTGGTATATCGAATAATATCAAAATAATTATAACAGTTCCAAGTCATTTTGATAATCACATTCCTGCAAGTCGTCCAATACTTGTCTATAATGGCAAAGGCCGTGGGTCGCAAGAGTAATGGTATGTGCTAACTGTAGGAAAGCGCTTATAAAATACCACTTGCTGCTAATCGGAAAGAGTAGACTATGTAGCAGAAAGAGTAACTTATACAGGGGTAACGTGTTACTTCTGAAGACCATGAGTTGTTTGATACCTAATAGCCACAAAATAAACTCTGTGCTGGGATGTTGTTAAACAAACCTCTTTTTTTTCTCTCCGGCCCGATTCACTGTGGCAGTCCTCATAAAAAGATAATAGAAAAGTTAAGAAAAGTCTTGATGGCAGGTTATTGAAATGAATATTTTTAAGTATAGTTCTGTTTATGTAATTTATTGCAAAAAAATGTTCAATTACTCAACACCCAATAATATAACATTAAATTATAGTAAAAGTTCTCTATTCTTTATTTTAACTCTTAAAAATCTGCTTTCATCATGTAGGTGGTACGCGCACACGCATGATGCGATCCATTTCTCAATACAGTTATGGGACGTTTTTAATTTGCAAAAGACTCATATTGTGTAAATAAATGATTAAACTGGAAATACTAGGCAACCATACAACACGAAAATGAAACAACAACGTGCTTTATCGACAAAACACATTGGCGAATAGAAACCGATATCATTCAGTATTAATGACAGTTTCGTGTACCAGCTTCTAATAGGAAATTAGTTCTTTTATGTTTTTAAAGAGACAGACTGTGCTATCACGCCACATTTGTCGCCGTGTATATGTCGTGAAAAGAGCACAGATATGCAAACTCCCACTCTTGGCGTACCTCTTTGTCCAAAACTACCACCTATAAAATTTAATGTTTCACTTCACGTATGAATTATATAAATGTTAGCCTACAGGTGCTTCTTAATTATTAGCAACAAACAAACTTTGCAAAGGAAAGACCTCACCTGTGAAACATATAGCAAATAGTTGCTTCATATCCAAAGTCAATCTCATTATAAACAATAAAAGGGGGGAACTATTTTTAGATGGAAGAATGGCGCTGTTGTTATACTTAAAGGTTTGATGTTCATACACCTAAGATTGGTTCAGACATGCTTGTCTAGGGCTGCCCGTCTGGTAAAGATTCTTATAGACGAAGTAAACACCTGTTTATAATATCTAAGCCTTTCACTGTATGAATCCTATTTAAAATTAAGTTCTGAGCTCAAAATAGGTCTTTAACATCAAATGTATCATTTTTCTGTTTTTAATTTTCAAGTTTCCAATTTTATTCATAAATATATTCTCAATATCAACGTATGAGGTGATCATTTTGATATGTTATTACATAATTAATTTAATTACTTTTCGTAATTAGTGGTAATATTTTAGTTGAAAATATATTCCTTACAAATACCTCGAGAAACATACAAGAAATTACATCATTTATATAATACAAAAGATAAAGCTAATTTAATTTCATCATAATATTATTTTAATATTTACTGTATAGACTACATGCCATGTCAATATTTATTCACGTTGCCTATCACAAACCAGGAATACTTCATATGACTGGTAAACTAGTAATCTCGTGATGTCAACGTTTAGTAGTTCAAGTGGCTTTCTGAGATCCAAGAACCAAACGAAATCAATAGGTTTCCCGCCTTTCACATTAGACTCGGCGATGCCATACGCCGTTTTGTGTGCGACGTAAACAAAAGGCTGTTTATAACTGTGATACAGAAACAATGCACGATCTTTCATTGGTGAGAAGTTGACTAATTTAAACGATCGGGTGAGTAGCAGTTGTTTGTATTAAATGTACTGGGTTAAGAAAAAGTAACAGATTTGTTCATAATAGTGTATTGTTTGCTTATATATTTACACACAATGTATCACTGGTGAGGATAGCCATGTTGTAGCTGGACATCTAATAGTTCTTGTCGACCTGCAGTTTCCAGTTTAAAAAAAACCTTTTAAACAACTGGCGGGTTCAGAGAACCCTTTGCCAGGGTTACACTCTATTACCAGAGGCGTGCTTCATAACAGCTTGCTCTGATTAGCACGTTAGACCAGTGACCTTGACCTTGTTAACAAAAAGGCATCATCAGTATAGTTGCAGTAAATTTTTCTCTAGATTATTTAATTATAAATACCGAATTCTTCATCTGTAGACATATTATTAGGAAATTTGTCATACATCGAAAATTAGATAATTTTCAAAACATTTGCAGATTTTCATATTCACTCAGTCCTAGACTTCTAGCTCTTTTGTGAGGGCTACTGCAAACATAGGGCGTTTATTGATTGGTACCATTATACAAATGAGTATTTTCAGATTCTAAAAGGAGTATTTGTTTGATACTAATGTCATATCCTTTGTTTGGTTACTGAAATGAATAATCAAGAAGTATAATTTATCATAACGAGTCTCCAATTATTAATACTGTAATTATTTATAAATATATGTATATAATACTAATGGACTATCGATGACATGCATCTTTCGGTAAGTTAAACCAGAACTAGTATGTACCCAAACTCACAATGTTCGCAGTCTGGTTTTACCGTACCTTGGACATATTCAGTGTTACTTGTGTTACACTTCAGACTCACTTTGGCTGACACAGTAAAATATCTTATAGATTTTTCATTGGGGATAATCTTATACTGGTGCTCTTCGCAATAAAGTAGAAAACACTGGCTAACTTCGGATATTTTCTTAGCAACTAAGATTTTACTATTGCTATTTTACTATGTTTTATTTTTGTTTAATGACACCGCTAGAGAACATTGATTTATTAATCACCGGCTATTGAATGTGAAACATTTGATAAGTTCTGAAACATAGACTAAAGTTTGTACAAGCCTCTCACGGGATTTGAACCACTGTCTTCAGCTTGAGAGTCAGATTTTACTATGTTACATTTACATGAAATTTGCCATCGTACTTCATATTGCAATACGTATTGACGTATTTGTACGGAGGCTAGATCTATGTGATATCATGTGTTTTAAAAATAATTCTGATAAATACATCTGACTTCCACAGATGCCCAACTTTTATGAACACCTGTAACAGTGATTCATGATAACAGAACCTCAGTTTTCTTGAACTCTACATTGTGCTTTGAATCGTTTTTCAAATTAAAACATAGTTTCTGTCTGTCATGAAAAGTTTATACTGCGTTCAGGTAAAGATCTAATTGCTAGCCGGTGCGTGTTGGGGTGGGATGAGTGGTAGGGCAGAGTTAGCGTGATAGCAACCTGTATAACTCTTATCTAAGGTAAGAGAGGTCATTTTTATTAACCCTATCAGTAAACCTATTGTTATCTGCGTCTGTGAAACATGAAACAAAAAGTAAACACATTAACTAGTCTTGTCGTTTTTGTTTGTAAAACCCATAGGTTTAGATAAGTGACTGAATAGCGCTTTCAAAATCATTTGGCGGAAAATCAATTTACGCATGAGGCGTTTTAAAACTGTTGGAAAATATCAATATTGCAGAATGCACCATAAATGTAGAGTTGTCAGAAAACAGGAGCGGATGCAGATATTTTACAAGGAGGTTTGAATATATTTAAAAAACACATTGATGGGGAAGTTAAATGTTAGGACCAAATATTAATAAAAAATAAAAAGATTTTATATATATATATATATATATCCAAACGGGTATCCTTACCTCCTGAAACCCCCTCTGGATCATCCCTTTTAAAGTGTTCGCCATTATAACCTGAAACATGACATCAATCACAAGTAGTCGATAACCTATAACTTGTTTGTGGTTTAACGCCCATGCAGAGGATTATTTGAACAGTTAATTAATGTAATACATTCTGACATTGAAACTCGCGAGATGTCAATTATTCTATGAGATTTCAATCTACAAACCAACTGCCATTGTTTCGAAATACCCACATTCTGCAGTTTAAAATCACAATGTTTCAGATCATATCATTAATATCGTACAGAAAAGACAACTCCCATATCACACCTCCTACCACAACCTGTTAGTATTCCTTATAAATTTTGCAGGTTTTAAAGAATTTCATAATTGCAAATTCGTTTAATGAGCCTTAGATCTATAAGATCAGCTAATCGGAAATACACGAAAGTGCGTAGAAATATCAACTTTCACAATAAATATTTAATGTTGTCTTTGTTTAACGACGAAGCTAGAGCCCATTGATTTACTAATCATCACCTATAGATGCCAAACAAATGTTAATTTCGACACAACACACCCTCTGTCTGTTTCTGTGTAAAACAAAAATACTAAATGTCTATTAATGGACTAAATTATACTTGTTACTAGCTTAAGCATCCTATTTAGAAGATATTATTTTTAGCAAGAAGATAATTAATTCGATGGTTATTATGTTTTGCTTAAGAGCACCACTAGTGAGCTTTGATGAATCAATCATCGTCTAATTGGATGTCAAACATTTAAACCACTGTCTTCAGCTGGAGAGTCCCATCATCTACCACTGAACCACAGAGGATCACAAAACGTGGAGTTAGCCAATATATAAAGGAGAAATTAAATTATCGTATCCTTCAGTATTCTGGGATTTATGTCCATCCCAGCCCGTGCACCACGACTAATGTATCAAGGGCCGTAGTATATGCTATCTTGTCTATGAGAAATTGCATATATGAAATCCATTGCTGCTAATTGAAACATTTAGCGGATTTCAATTAACTACACGTCAGCATTACCAAATGTTTGATATTCAATAGCCGATGATTAATACATAAATGTGTTCTCAGTATTATGATGGTCATATGGGGGTAGGGAAGAGGGAAAGATAAAGGGTGAAAAGAGAGGAGTGGGTCAGTAGGCCAACATAAAACATAGAAGAAAAAGTATTCATTTATTTTGGTTCTGATCATTAAATAGCTCTTATTATAAAAACTATTTATTTATACAAAATCCAAATCGATTTATACGTTTTATGAAAATCTACCAGTCCTTGTTCTAATGTACCTCCATTTGTACGTTTCTGTTTGTTAAATTACCCATTAACAAATTATTCCTTCTCGGTGCGTCAGTGGATACGATATTTTAAAGAAATTATTCATCGTATGAATTTAAGCGTAATGGAAACTTCATCTGAAAGGTTGGTTAGAGATAATAATCAGCTATTCCTGTCACATCGTTGAGCAATACTTTAATAAATCTTCATTTGCAAATAATTGGTGTGAAGTAAAACGGAGGAACACCTAGAATTAACCTAAGTACACGAGGAACATGTCTTGAGAAAGAAGCTTAAAAACAAAGTCTGTGACAGACGTCTAAGACTGTTGGTTGTACATACTTTCGTGCTTATATCCAAATAAGGTTCAAGCACGCTTCATGTGCTGTTCGTACAGGGCAGAGGTCAGTGTTAATAGAAGAGACGAAACCCGCTGCGGCCACACTAATGCGGCTTCTGATCGATAAACAGCAAGGGATGTTTTATATGCAATATCCCACAAGATAGCACATACCATACCACGACCTTTGATAAACCAGTTGTGGACCACTGGTCAGTGTAAGTGGTGTACACCTACCCAATGAACCTTGCGGAGCACTCACTCGGGGTTTGGAGTAAATACTAAGATTAAAAAGCCCATACATCAACTGAGATTCGATCACAGTAGCTACTAGCCACGAGTCATATAGCTTAACCACTACGGGTCGGAATATACGGCAATTGAAGGACGTCTGGAAGGTATGGGATAGAAGAACGTCATATACCATGATTTGTTATTCCGTTTGAAGAGTACTTATTAGCATCGATTATGCAACCATTTCAGAAGATAAGACAAGAATTGTATTATCCAAACACTGCAGTTTCTATCACTACAGTGAATACGGTATAGAGAAAATGAATGAAATCAGTTCATGTTATGCAACTTATTTACAAGACCAAACAAGAAGTTTATTGTCAAAAACTGCACTGAATGCAATAGAGAGAAAATACATGCGAACAATTCATACAATTTTGTTTGAAGTCTTACTGGATATGAAATATTATGAATACATATTCAACATGCATTTAATTTATACCTCACGTTGATCTTCTAGGGCTACCACTTAGCTAGACCCACTCTCTTTGTATTGGCGAATTGGCAGAACAGCGGTATCTTTGTTAAGGACACTTAATAACCTTCACTGCATAATACAGCCACACATGCATGTTTTTAATATGGAACAGTTTACAATCACTCTACCACTAAGCTAAACCCATTGCCTTTATCGCTTAAGTTTTTCCTCATGTTTATGAAAAACATAACAATGTGGTGAAGATTTGGTCAAAAAACCATATTATCACATGACACAGGAAATGTCATTCAAGTAGTTATTTCTTTTCTATATTTTTTATATTTAATTATTAATTTAATTTATTAATTTATTTATTTATGGCTATTAGGTGTCAGATATATCTTTAGAGAAAATCCGGCGCCGCCACATAGGCTACTATTTCTGATTAGCAGCAAGGCATCTTTTATATACACTTTATCACGAACAGGACATCACATACCGCTATCTTTGATCAATTAGTTGTGGATCACTGGTCGGTGCAAATGACGTGAACCTAAGCACTGAACAATACGGAGCACTTACTCTGATAATTTAATATGTGGAGGTAGTGGGTTTCTGTAAATCATATAATTATAATAAGTGATGGCTTCATATATATATTGTATAGGGATATACAATGACGGCTTGGTATATATTGTATAGGGATATACAAAGACGGCTTGGTATATATTGTATAGGGATATACAATGACGGCTTGGTATATATTGTATAGGGATATACAATGACGGCTTGGTATATATTGTATAGGGATATACAATGACGGCTTGGTATATATTGTATAGGGATATACAATGACGGCT
>JAULBS010084937.1:0-18409 GCA_032355785.1 Symmetromphalus regularis | reverse complement strand
AAATTGTATATCCTTATTATATTAAATATTCCATATTGATGTCTATATTTAATTTATATATATATATATATATATATATACATGCATATATATATATTGGTCAATAGTATCATATCATGTGTGTGTATAGATGTATATGTGTTAATATTGTAAGATAGTGAGCTTAGGGCACCCAAACCCTGACACTGCCGAAAATATCTGGGGACAATACCAAATTTTGTTTTTAAATAATAATAAAATAAAAATAAAAAAGTAATAAATGGAATGTGATAATTAAAAAAAATATATTAAAAAACATTAAAAAAAATTAAAAATAATAATAATAATGAAAACTTACCTACGAAAAGAATGGTGTTGTTATTTTATTCGGGATTTTTTTTCTTCTTTTTTTTAGTTGAAATATTGAAGTACATGTACAAATCTTTTTAGATGTATATGACTTGGATACTAGTAATAGGCAAATATTTTACAAATATTGTTTTATTACATGCATATCCCTATTTTCAAGGTTGTTACATACTGTCTTTAATATTAGATTTCTGATTAAACTTCTTCTTTTTTAAATTTATTTAAGGATTTTTTTTTTAAATAAGGAATTAAAAAAAAAAATTATGTATTACCTACGAACAGAATGATTTAATAATACTAAAGTATGGGGCCGTTATTATGTTCGGAGTCATTTTTTTTTTAATACAATTAGAACAAAAATGGGTCTCCGCTAATCTGTTCCTGTATTTTTGCATTATAAATTGAGTCTGATCTTCATTTACCTTCAAGGTCATAATGAAATCTTACCTACGAACAGAATGGTGTTATTTTATTCGGGATTTTTTTTTTTCTTCTTTTTTTAGTAGAAATATTCAAGTACATGTACAAATCTTTTAGACGTTACGTACAAACAAGACGTATTTATTTTATTTATTTAAATTGTGTCTCATTGAAGGCTTCATTAGCACAGCTAATCAACAGACTGGAATGGCTAGTGAGTCGGTAGACGTGGCATGTAATAACTGTCAGGAACGCATGTGTGAAAAGAGTACGTCTAGGAATTGCAGCCTTCAGAAGGATGCTCTTAGTGCAGAGTCCTTGAAATAAAATACCAGGACCAATATTCTCTAAAAAAAATATAACTTTACGTCTAACCTTAATAAAAATTCTGACTTACTATCTGTATTTTGTATGTAGATTTACTGTACAAATAGATATCGCTTTTACGGTGGCATAGGATGTCTTCAGTCCTAGGTTTGTTTTTACGTGTTGAACAATAATAACATTTGTTTTTGAGAATAAAGCCCCTCTTTGTTTTTTGTTCCTGTCCTATGACTTTACCTATATGTGACACCACACCACAAAATGTCACCTGAAATCAATCTGAGCTAGCGTCAAAAGAGACAGGAGAGAACAAAATCGTCGATTTTAAAATTGTTTTTGATGAGCTAACTACATCCATTTTTCTACATGTAACTCTGATATTTTTGTAAAAATTTGACCCTGTGACCAATCTTTTTGCTATATCGGATTGGCATTAGGTAGTCATCCACCCATCCAATAATAAGCTCACCGTAGTAACTTAAACTGTATGAGTTCCTTCTAGGTCTTGGAGGTTTACGAATGCATCATGAAACAGAGGCTGATCTAGGGGTGTCGGTGGCCCGCCCCCCCCCCTAAATTTAGCGATTTTTTTTTTGCTATTAATTTTTTTTTTTTGGCTATTATTATTTTTTTGGGCTATTATTATTTTTTTAATGTTAAAGAATCCGAAGATTCTTAAGGATTTTCTGGATCCGCTACTAATTAAATATTAAAATTATAAACAGTTTAATTTTTTATTTGCCTAGCACGGTACTCGCTGATGTTTTTTGTTTGTACTTATTTTCTAGCTTATATCCTATTAAGGTTCAAGCATGTTGTCCTGGGCACACGACTCAGCATCCTGTGCTGTTTGTCCTGGACAGACGTTAGTGTTAGTGTCAGAGACGAAACCTGCTGCCTTCACACTAATGTGGCAACTCTTACCGATAAGCAGCAAGAGATATTTCATATCCCACAGACAGGATAGCATAAATCACGGCCTTTAATAAACCAGTTTTTGGCTATCGGTCGGTATAAGTGGTGAGCCTTCCGAAGCACTTACTATGAGATGGAGCGATACCGAAATTAAAAAAAGTCCTATTCCTCGACTGAGATTTGATCTCAGTACCAAGCAGCCGAGAATCCGAGAGGGGTAAATACCGTACAACCGGGGTACTGTGAAAAGAGCGCGTATACATCGATGACTAATTAATAACTTTCCCGGTCTTTGTTTAAACTGAATGAACAAAGACACCGGAATACGATACACTGTCCAAACAAAGAATGGAAAGCCATTTGCCCGTTTTCAGTAGACTCTTTGTTAATTAAAATCCACACTAATCCTCCAGCTTTAAAGATAGCTTTATTGAAAAAAAAACGTATATTCATTTATCTTTTTTTCAAAAGCTAAAGGGTACTTCTAAATATACAGGGGTTTTTTTTCAGCTTTTTATGAAGAAGAAAACATATTTAGAAGTGAACTGACATGCAATTCTAATCGGTGTCTTATCTCAAGAAATAGCAATGGACAAAAATTGACTGCATTTAGAATACCAAACTGCACACTTTAATTTGAGATACTGTCTTCCGAACTGACCAGCCCCGGCGGTGCAGTGGTTAAGCTGTCGGCCTTACGGCGGGTAGGTACTGGGATCAAATACAGTCAGGGAATGGGATTTTTAATCTGATACCGGTTCCAAACTAGTGCTACGCAAGCTTCAGGTGGGTAGTTGCAGGCGCGGTTCCAGCAATTGTGAATAGGGGGCGTAACTATGGAGGGCGAAGCCCGACCTTGCGAGCGCCTGAGGGTTTACACAGGGAAAATGCTCATTGTCCGAAAATTAGGGGGGCGTGGCCAGGTGCGCCCCTCCCCCCCCCATGGAACCGCGCATGAGATGTAAGCTATTTACACCGACCAGTGGTCCACAACTGGTTTATCCTGTTTGTGGGAAAGTGCATTTAAAAGATCACTTGCTGCTATTCGGAAAGAGCATCCTATGGAACGGTAACGAGTTTCTTTTAATGACCATGGGTTACAAAATACGTACCACTTGTTAGTGGGAATGTCCCTATTAGCTCAGTTGATAGACTGCTGGACTCTCAAACTGAGAGTCATGGTTAGAATACTCTCAGTGGAGGTTGAGATTTTGCTGTTTAAACTTACATTAACTTTAAGAATCCTCTGCAGTATTAAAAATCTTTAAAATATTTTTTAATCGCTCTTTCTAAATTCATGCATTCGCTTCTGCTATCATAGCATTTCTAATCATGATCCATAAAGAACTTTTTAAATGTACTTTTGTACTGTTTGTATCCTCTTGGTCTCAAAGGCTATAATTCTTCCCTTCAAACAAAACGATTATAGAAATTTCAGAGATCAACTGTCTTCTTTGCCAAGTAGCTATGATCTTGTCATTGCATTTTAGTACTTCGTAACTTAATTTTCTCGATTTCCAATTCTGAACTAAGCTCGCTTTCAACAGTTTGGAAACACGGCTGGAATGGTTTCACCGATGTACTGATGTAAGAATGTAACGTTTTAACCATTCAGATTTTAGTAGAATTTAAAGGTTTGTTTTTCACTATTCTGATTATATTTTCGAAGAATTTATTGACCATGTTATTTCTAGAAGTTCTACAGACATAGGCGTAGTAGACAGGGGTGCAGGGGCAATCCAATGCTGGAGAGAGTTTCTTATTCGGGCAAAAATTAAGGTGATGTTTGGCTCAAATTGAGTATTGTTTTTTCAAAGACAAGCATGCGAGTCAACCAAACTACTAAAGTTTCTTGTATTATTTTCTTTTGTTTACAGTAAAAAAAATTAGTAGTCTTAAGCGTAAATGTGAATAGACATTGTTATCGAAATCCGAGTATTTTAATTTAGAACCCTTTAATTCGGGCAGAGATCGACCAAAAAAAACACAAAAACTAATGGGAGTCCGAACATTTGTCTACAAAGGTATCAAGTCGATAATGGTTGTGTTTTAATAATAGGGTGCCACCGAAGTGAATATTATTTAGTTTTCTGTCACAGAGCGTATTTGTGTTGTATTTAAAGTTTGCCAGGTATCTGTTCAAACTGGGTCCTCTCCAGTGTCAATGATCTCAGACGTTGTCGTTTACCTAGGAGCAGACTCTTCAGCTGTAGAGGAATCGTCTGGCACATCTGACACACACCACGTGCATACGAGAAAAAATGTTGTCTGCTAACTTCATCGTCAAGGACTGTTTCATTCATTTATTAAATATATCGAATGCATATTAAAATCAATTAGCTTCTCTCACTTACCCGCTATGTTTGTTGGTAAATTCTAACAAGAAAAAAAGATTTTAAACGAGTAAAGTTTTTGTTATTTGTGTATATACAGTAGTTTTTTTAGCCAGTCGTCGACGGCTGGCATATAATATATATCAAAAGCAGTGATTTGTGCTATATATCCTGCTTGTAGGAACTTGCTCTTCAAGAGTAGCTTGCTAGGCCATACGGCTTCTCCAAAACACGGGCATTTTTGTTAACTTTCGCAGTTACAAAAATACAAATTGGATGTTACCTTCCATTGCAATTATAAGATGTTACAACTGGATTCTCCACAAATACAAAATCATTGTGGATGATCAAAAATAACCTCTGTTCTGAGCAAGAAGCTCAATTGTTGCATATTTAAAAGTGCTTTCTTATAATTACAATGTCATATTTAGCTTTTTTCACTTATATTAATGTTAACTAGAAATTAGTCATTCTTTACCAACCTAATGGCCTAATTAATTCCACGATATCAAAAGAATATTGCACTCAAATTATAATGATGTGCAACTCTACCATGAAGTTTGTTCTTCAGGGAGAAAACCGCCCCCAAACTCATATACATATATTGTTATTTTGGGTGTATTAGTAGATTGCTCTTATTGATAGTAATCTGTAGTTTATATAATTTATATAATCTTTTTGGTGGAGATGGTCGGCTTTATTCTATTCTTTCTTTTCTTCTTAAATTAAAAAACAATATATATGTATATATAAAAAAACAAATTGATGGGGTTGGGTCTGAAGATACCTTTAAAAGTCGTTCTGGCGGTATTTTCATGTGATTTGAAGTTTCTTCCTGCTGTTGGGGCGTGTCGTCTTTCAAACTAAATGATGAACATGGCTTGTGTGTGTTAGCAATTTGTCGATTTGTCATAGCAACGATGACCATCCACACTACTTAACGCTATCACTTCTAATGTTTGAGTTGGAAGACGTACCTCTACCTATAAATCACCAAGCAAACAAGGAAATCATGTGCCAATGTATCCATCTGTTCGCGTCAGGTAATGCCAAGGTAATGCAGGGCCAGGTTCAAAGGCAGTTGGCAAATCTAGGATGTGACCCCAACGAGGGTAGTGTTTAGTGTTTTTTTTTGTCATCTGTGCTGTTTATATTAGACAGGAAAAGGCGCAAGACTATATCATGGTCACCGACGTCTTATAGTGATCCTTTTCCGTGTGAAATTACTAGTTTTTCATTTTTGCGACAATAGGCGCCCTAAAGGTTTTCGAATTTCTAAAGAAAATATGTTGGAAGTACATAAAATATATTCCATACCTGATTGAAATGGATAGACAGAAACTTAATTGTTATTGTTAAATAATATATTTTTGTATCAAAATAAAAGTTATAAATTAAATTGGTCATGCACACATATTTATGCAAATTACTAAACGTTTGACTGCCAATAGCCGCTGATTAATAAATAAATGTGTACTGGTAGCTTCCTTAAAAAACCAAAAAGGATTCTTAGAAAACTTGTTCAGATATTTAAGTGCTTTAGCTTATTGGATAGCTATTTTCTTTACATACGTGTACTGACATTTAGTTATCAAAATGTTTGTGCTGGATGTTACGCCCTCCATGCAGCTCAGGATCTGTATCCTTATGAAAATATCTAGAATAGTGAACGACCCATTATTCAAAATGTTAAAAAGCAAAGCAAAAACAACAAAAATGTTTAAGTTCAACTTAGACAAGTCATCTTTGTTTGACTTCCCTGGCCAGTTTACCATTTGATGAGATTAAAGTTATGCACACTGGGGAAGACAATTTAAGTGCTGTTCTTGAAAGACAAGCTTACTGTTTTCTCGCATATATGCAAGCTTTGGCGTAATTTTGTGTTTGCAGTTAATCACAATAATCTGTCCGACATTGACTCTTTGACCTGTTTCTAGTAACTACAAACATTTCATACATCTTTCTGTTTCACGTGATCTTTGTTTCATTGTCTTAATTTTTTTTTCTCTAAATTATTTACACGTGTTTGCGAAGAGAACCACACACGTTTTCTTAAAAAGAATTATATAAAAGTATAATTTGGTATTAAATATGTAGTGACATGGCGTAACTACATTGGCGATTAAGTGTTTCTGCCTCATTTAAAAAAATATTAATAATAATTACAGCCATGGGTGATATACACTTGTTCAGTTTACACCATAAACAAAACAGTCATTCGATAATCATATTTTATACCAATTTATGATCATCATTATTTACCCAAAAGTTCAAAGATAAGTATAAATGTATATTTTAAAATGAAATTTAAATATAAAGTATACAGTTAAACGACAATAGTAGTTACAACAGACTTGCATGAAGAAAGTATTGGTTGTCTAACGACATCCCAGCACATTGTTTATTCAGTGGCTATTAGGTATCAGACAAAGGAAACTCATTACTCTCGAGATATTTTAGTGCACTTTTCCACAGATAGGACAGCACATATCACAGCCTTTGAAAAACCAGTTGTGAACCACTGTTCGGTGCATGTGGTGTACACCTACCCATTGAGTCTTGTCAGTACTGACATTAAAAATCACAGACCTACACCTGATTTGATCCCAGTATCTACCAGCCGTGAGTCAGACAGCTTAACCACCATGCCATTGGGGCCAGTGCTTACGTGAAGGATAATTATAACCATATATATTTTAACTATACATGTATATACTACTTCATATGAAATATGCACACATTATGTAACATTAACCAGAGAACGAAAAGCTGATAGGTTTGTGCTCTTGGGGGGTCATTTAACAAAATATTCAATCCACGAATCAAACATTCAGGAGTACACAAATACAAAATATGTAAATGTCCCACCCTTAAATAGCAACACCTTAGAACTAGGTGCTCTAAATTCTGCCAAACAGAAGGTACTACCAATACTCTTTCAAGAAACCTCAAATCTATATTTTCCTAATATGTAGCGTATTGAACTTTTAAGCTCGTACCCTTAGCATAGTTTATCATCTTTAAATGTTCAACGAGCTTCGTGCTGGGAAAAAAATAGTAATACTGCTCATTAAGTTTTTTTTTTTTAATCAGTGCTAAATACCAGAGGTAACAGCCTCCCTCAAAATCGTAGGCCAAGGCGAAATGGCCCGCCTGCCCCCCACCCCCCTTTCCGGGCCTGAGTAAGTGCATCATGCATCATATGTGAAAATTGTCATAACAAGTTTCATTTCGACAAGATAAAAACAAAATACTTCTCCACCTGTTACGTAAATAATACAAAAAAAGTTTGAGCCTAATTTAGGGGAAAGGTTCAAAGAAGAAAACAGTTGTTGTGTCTACACTAGACGTGCTTGAAGTTTTCTGATAGAAGTTAAAACCATCCCAAACTCAGTTGAAGAGACAAAGACTGTCAGGGTTGTTGTTCAGTAAGTATCAACTGTTCCGGGAGCTATAATCCACTCAGGAAGAAGACATGCAACTAATCCTGGTAGCCACATAAGCTGCCAAGACCATGTATAAACAAGTCATTACCCATGCAAATAAGACTGATGCTGTGATACTTTGCATCTATCATGTCCACAAAAACCAGTCTATAGACATTCAAGACTGTATTCACTGTTATGACATAGCTGCCCTTCAATGTAATCATAAACTTAAAACCACCACTGTGGTATGGACTCCTCTTTCTCCAGTCTTATAATGGATACAATAACAGTATGTATTTTACGGGCATTAACAAATGGAAAAAAGTAAAGTTTGTTTTATTTAACGATGACTCTAGACTACACTGATTTTTATCTTATCATCAGCTATTGGTCGTCAATCATATGGTCATTCTGACATATTTTTTAGACGAAACCGCTACTCTTTCTGATAAGCAGCAAGGGATCTTTTATATGTACTGTCCCACAAACAGGACAGCACAGATGTGGACCACTGACTGGAATTGAAAAGACCCCAAACTACAAACTGCTATATTGTGGAAAAATAAAACCAAAGCTCCCTAAAGATATTTTATTCCATAGCATATTTGTTTTACATGTTTATCACATAAATAGTTCAACTTGTTCCAGAAGGCCTGTAAGAAAAACAAGAAAAAAAAACAAGTGTCAATCAAAAGAAAATTATATCAAAACATATCAGACATAAATTACATATTACTAGTACCATGGGTAGAAATTAAGAAATTATTTTCAGTCACCTGGGGGATTAATAGGCTTAAAAAGTTACTCGTCCCCACGAAAAATCACTTGTACTCCCATTTTAATATAGGGAAAAATATCTACTGGCGCGAGGGACTAGTGTCAGTGAGGATTTACTCGCCCCCAGCGATTTTCACAGCATTAGTTTCCATCCCTGCTAACTAAACATAATGTATTATCAGAATAAAGATATACGAATATGCATAACAATTAATATAGATGTCAGTATGTAACCAACACATCAACAGCAGATATTCCAGCTTTAGTGAATAATTTAATTGATGTGGTTCAATTCAATATGAATAACAAGTTTAAATTATCGACTTTGTGCATTGATGATTACTCAAATATTAAAGGAAAGGACTGATTGTTTTACGACACACCAGCACATTGTTTATTCAGTGGCTATTAGGTGTCAGACATATGGTGTTCTGTGACCCATGGTCTTCAGAGTAAATCTGCTACAGCCATATAGCCTACTATTTCCAATTAGCAGCGAGGGATTTTTTATATGCACTTTCTCACAGACAAGACAGCACATACCATAGCCTTTGATAAACTAGTTGTGGACCGCTGTCAGTGCAAGTAGTGTAAACCCACTCATTGATCCTTGAGAAGCATTAATTCTGGGTTGAAGTTGAGATTAAAAATCCCATGCCTTAACTAAAATTTTATTCCAGTACCTCCAGTCATGTACTCCAATATTAAATGGAAATAAAAGAAAATACTACACAACCAGCATTAAAGACAAAGTCATGAAGATCACATTTGCTTTTTGTTGAGACATATTCCATTTACTTATTATTTTATGGACAGATAATAACAGCAATGTTTGGGATAACAAAAGAAGATGTTTCCAAGCAGAACAAAATTATTTTGTATAATTACACTTGGTAAATATTATTTTCAAAACCATCTCTTTTGCCAATGCTATAGTAATAATCAAGTAATGGCAGACATGCAGATTTTATAATAAATAATTATGTTCATAACAGAAAGGTTCTAAGTACATGTGTTGACCAATGTTTTTCACAAAAATAAATGTTGTTCTAACACTGTCTAGTCAAACTTAACTTCACTGACCTCATTATTTTTTAAAATAGTGTATCAGATGATTTTAAACTTGAAGCACTTACTTTGCCCATTCCACATTTAGGATAAGATGATCGTAACCGAATCCAGACACACCAGCAATAGCACGTGCAGCATCTTCACGCCGGTGGAAATTGATAAAGGCAAATCCCTAAAATAAGAAAACTTACATTAAACAAAAGAAAAATTGAACTGAATGCTTCTGTTTACAATAACACATCCAACCTTATTGAAATTTATGTTAACAACTTACGATCCAAAATTAGTGTTTTATCTTGTATGTAAAATCGATTAAGTTTGTACCTTCTAACTGTAGGATCACTGACTCTCAGGAGTGAGATCACACTTTTAATTTGTTTGGATTATGGATCTGCAGATGTGCATTTTTTCAGAAACGGAATAAATTTTTTAAATCAATTTTGGTCAGTTATTAAAATTTTCTCGTCAATCACATTAGAACAAATGATTTAATAAAATAAATAACAAAAAATTCTGTCTGGGTTATTTACATATTTTATTGAATGCTATGTACCCAAATACCTTTTAATTTATTTAAATATTTGCTCAAAACCAACCATGAGCACTACATGCAGCTTAATTGGTATAAGTCAATGATTTTCTGAAAGTCAAAATAGGTTACAACAAATTTCATTATTTCCATTCCCTTCACAAATTAGTAATCCAAAACATAAAACACATTTGGCCTTATGTTGTTTAAAACCTGTGTAAAGATGTCATTATAAAATTATATCAATATATCTGATGCATTTCAGTCAATATGTTGTTGGACATTAATATATATCTTCTGCATCTTTCCAAAAATTTACACTGATTAATTTTAAAATAACCCCAATAGCCAATGTTTACTTTTGTGCTGGGGCGGGGGGGGGAGAGGGGGGGTGTCGTTAAATAAATAAATTATTTAAAAATATGGACAATTTAACCATAGTATGACCCTCAATAGCCAATATTTATTTTTTTGGTGTTGGGGAGTCGTTAAACAACCCACTTATTTCTTTCAAAGAATTTCACCTTTGACTGCCCAGTAATTTTGTCTTTTGCCAAATAGATCCTCGAGATTGGACCAAATGGTCTGAACAGTTCTTGCAGATCAGACTCCCTCGTGTCTTCAGATAAATTTGTTACTCGGATTGTAGCCGCTTCATCTGAAGAGAAACAAAACAAAATTATAGTCACTGTTAAAATGAAGTTAACAACAGGAATAACTACAAACATTCTTAGACCAGTAATAATCTTCTATAATGTTATGCTGTAAAACAGTAAGATGTACTAAATACCAAAATAGTTTAAATTTGAAGAAATTAAGAAAGGAATGATTGTTTAAAAGCCATTTTTCATTCCAACCAGTGGTCTATAACTGGTTCATCAAAGGCCGTGGTATGTGCTGTCCTATTGGGAGGGTGCATATAAAAAAAACTTGCTGCTTATCAGAAAGAGTAGCCTATGTGGTGGCAGTGGGTTTCCTCTAAAAGAAATATGTCAGAATGACCATGTTTGACATCCAATAGCCGATGATAAAATAAAGATCAATGTGCTCTAGAGGCATCGTTAAATAAAACAAACTTAACTTTGTAGCACATAGTTCACAGAAGAAACTTCCACCACCACATTATGTTACTCTTTTCAATTAGCAGAAAAGTCATTTACACTCATGTCTCATAAGTCTGCGCAGCACAAAAGTCTGTGAACGTTTACTCCATAAACAAGCATTCATGTATATAAATGAACAAAAAAACTGTCGTTTTAAGTCCTCCAAAAATGATAAAATTAACTCATTTTGATCAAAAAGATATATAAATGTATAATCTTTAACAGTTTAATTCAATACAACACTGCATCAATGCACAAAGAGCATGCTTTTGTAAGCATTGCAAAACACTGTCAGAGCACCTGTCATTGTGTCAAGCAAATAATAATCATTCAACAGACAATTTAACAGTTCAGTTTATAAGAGTTTACAGAAAATTTATATTATATAAATTACAGAAAGAACTGAATCTTCAAACAACATAAACATTATCTCTTTAAAAGAAAGACAAGTTTATTTTTAAAATTTCTTTCCATCTGACATGTCCAAAATGAAAATGGCTACTTATCTGTTAATGATGATCACATGACTCACTTTGGCAATAGTTTGTTTCATAAATGTGGTTCATTGTCAATGTAACAACAATGTTGAAATATAAATGAATGTATACTGTGATTAGTGATATCTCAAGTGGTTACCTTTTGGCCATGTGTTAACATTAACTTTCTTATTCACATTATTTGCTAGTATCAAAAAGTAAAATTCAAGGACCACCATTCTAATCTAACTTATTTTAAAATTATATAAGAAATTTGGAACAGTCTATATATGTGACACATCATGTTAATTGACCTCTTGATTGATACTGATATGACATTTTCTGCTGGTGTCATCAGAAGTGGATCAAACGGATGTTTTCATGCGTAGTGTGTACTTACGTGCCGTCAAACAGGTTAATGAAAACTGGGAGGTGTCACCAAATAAGTGTTCATTGCAAGAGTTTAAAAAAGGAAGAATAACTTTTATGTTATCACTAGTAAGGTGTTCCACAACAATATGACAGTAAAACTAATATTTTTATGGACTGATTTTGCTTTTAAAATATCACAAATGCTTAGATGTGCAGACTTCAGTTCCAGTAGTGTATTTGTACCTTCACAGAGACAGGACAACAGATACTATACATTGTTAACATTAGATTTTAACCACTGGCTAGAAAGGGATTAAATCTAATGGGCCTCAGGCAAAAGCTTTACGTATGAGCTACATTCCACTTCTCCATTTGAAAATATAAAAACTAATATGGCAAGGGGCATAACTCCTAAATATATCTATACACTAACCCATCAACAATAATACCAAGCTACAAAATGATTTTGAAGTTTTTTGTTAAACAACACCACTAGTGTATATTGATTTCTTAATCACCTGCTATAGAATGTCAACACCACTAGAGTATACTGATTTCTTAATCACCTTCTATAGAATGTCAACACCACTAGAGTATACTGATTTCTTAATCACCTGCTATAGAATGTCAACACCACTAGAGTATACTGATTTCTTAATCAGCTGCTATAGAATGTCAAATAGTTTGTAATTTTGATACAATTATATTTTTCAATTAACAGAAGGGATCTTTTTATAAGAACTTTTCTACAGACAGGACGTATCACAATCTTTTATACACAATAATGGGGTATTGGTTTGGATTGGGGGGAAAAACTGAAATAAATCTGATGATTCCAGCAATAGCTGAAGTATGAATTTATAAAGTGAAAGTCAGTTCCTTGCCTTTTAAAATACCTATGGACTGATTAACTTTTAAAGACAATCAACATAGCCAGCTACTTTTGCAGCTAGACCTTCCGTTTGTTATTCAAGATTATTATAAATTACCTTTTCTCTGTGGCATCATTGATTCTCCCCGTCCTTTAGAAGCTCCCTCCCTCATACTGGGTGGCACATACTTCCCTCCAGGAGATGCCTTGGCTCCTGCTGCAGCTCCTGTAGCCATGGCTGGTGCTACTTCCGGCTTCTTCTGGTCCTCTGTGAGCTTCTCCTGAATAGGAGCCAGTGTGTCTTTGTAGGGGCACCGAGTTGTCCAATGGTCACCTTTACAGATACGGCACTGTACGATTTTCTGATTCTTCAGTTTGGCTAATGGATCTTCATCTTCACTTGCTGTTTGCTGAAAGTACATCAAAAGGATAAATGCAAGACACAGAATAAATTAGCATTTGAGGATACCACTTTTAGGATGAAGCAACATTTAGTGAATCATTGCCCTGATATGCTGTATTTTGACAAAAAATGTATCTGTAATTTTTTGGTAAACTATTTTGGGGGGGAGTTGGGTGTGGGAGAGGGGTTGTTTTGCTTAATGACATTAGTACAGCATATAGATTTATTAATCATAGGCTAATGGATGTCAACTATTTGATTATTTTGACACATAATCAATGGTGAGCCAGCCTCCAACAGGTTCTGAACCACTTTCATCAGCTTGAAAGTCCGACATTGTACTGCCAGACCATCATGGCTCGTTTTTTGTAAACTGATGAGTGGCGTTCTAAGATATAACTGATGCAACAATAAAATTTAAAATATTTTTAAATTATGCAATTAAGGGTATGCATTTTATTTAAAGCATGATTAAGTTAACCATTCGTAAATGGAATATTCCTCTTTCAAATATTTTAATAAAAAGTCACAAAACAGTTTTTGGTTTTATTATAAAATATGGTTATTTAAATTTCTATTAAGCATTGGTTACATTAACTAATATCTGTACAACATGGCTATAATCATTATAATTGGTGAAAACAAAGCAGAAAGGCAACATGTTTCAATAAATTAGGTACTGTAAAAACGAAATTTCAGAAGCTATATTAGAAGGGACGTAACTCTTGGAAAAGGTACCTCTTTGTTGAGTACAAACTGCATCATGATTTCTTCTGAAATGATGGTGTTGGCTGGGTTTGGTCCTGGTGGATCTCGTTCTGCTGCGCCAAACTTCCGCCATACCTAACAAAACAAAAATCAAACACTATAGAACAGCACAAAATGCAAGAAAAAGAATGTGGTACAACTTATAGTGATGTATGTAAAGAACTGAATATGTTTACTTAAACACAGCAAATACCAGTGGATAAATTAGCTCTAAAATATATATTATTTTTTCCATAAAAGGGGGTGGAAATGAAATTTAAAAAAAAAAGGAATGAGACAAATAGAACAACCATTATAAATAAAGGCACAATTAAATTTATTAAATACAGAGACATTTATACAACTGGATTACTTAACTAAATATTAACTTTAACCTAATCTTACAGGGTTTCAGACAGAAAATAATTTGTGGGTACGCAGAATAGGAAGGATGCTCGGAAATTAATTCTAGACCATTTTTAGAGGCACTGATTTTCCGCGATAACAGAAATGTGGACAGAATTGCAGAAAAACCTATCTGAAACAGAATTCCTGATTTTCTCCAAAAACATTATTCGTCTTCAAATAGCGCAGTTTATTAATTAAACAGATTTTGGAAACAGAAAATGTTTATACCTGACTACACTGATATCTGTATGTGTTACACCGAACTAGTTTAGCCCACAGTAAACTTGTACTCCGCCTTTATGTACACTACGCTAGAATCTACGCTAATAACATTTATTTTGCTCAAATTTTCCGACAGTTACAGATTTATTACATATTTTGTGTTGATTTATTAATAATATTTTTCATAATTTAAAATGATGTAATTTTGTTTTCACGTTTGGTAAATAAATGATACAATTAAAGTTGTTGTTTTTTATGTGATCGATTACATGTATATTCAGAGATTTTTCGCAAAACTTGAGAATTACCTAACTCATGTCATGGCATATTAAAAAAGCTTAAATTCATTTTGTGTGTGTGCATTTGTGTTTGTGTTTAATGGAAAATATTTGAATGGAATACAAAATGAAATGATTAAATTCATGGAAATGGAAAAAAAATGGAACTTGTTAAATTCTTAAATGGTGAAAGGGGAATATTTGAAACAGAAATTCAGTGTCTTTACATTCTGATGTATGTTAGTGTTGTTTCCACCACCAGCATGGAAACACCTGCTGCTAGGGGAACTTTTGTGATTGCTGAAAATTCATAATAATCTTTTTTTTAAATTATCCCAACAATTTTAGGGTACAGAGTCACAGGGCACACTATTTCACGCGAATCACAGTTTTGTTCGCATGTCGGTTACGCAAAATTAAATTTACGGGAAATGCACATCGGTTACGTCATGACCTGTAGATGTTCAGAAATTAAAACTTGCAAACTTCATCATTACAGGAAGTTTATACACGCAGACGTACAAGTAGTCCGACAAATGTTTTAGACTGATTTTTAGATACTTGATTCGCAGCGAACCAGTAGACGTTATATTGCAACAGTTATATTTCTACGTGCGATCTGTCTAAACTAAAAATGATGAGTATAGAGTCGAACCGAAAGTTTTAATGAAGTGTTCACGGCTAAATTATCTGCTGCTATTTCATCTTTAGGAGAATAATTATGCTGACATAATATTGGATTGCCTATAATTTTACAAATGCTGAAAACTTTTTAACGTAAACAGGTCTTACAAACATTTTAAAATACACACATCGTAGAATAAGCTTTCAAAAACAAACATTTGGAACATCACTGTAGATAAAGTGAAAGTAGCTTGGAGAGTGCAAAATGAAAAAAGGAATCTAGAAGAGTTCAATAATAAAAAAATGTTTTAAAAACATAGCTAACTAGCAAACCCCTGTCTTAACCAGACACACATACGCGATAGCTAATCAGTACATTGTCCCATTATTATAGACTGCTATTTTAAAAGACAAAACACCTTTCTTCTGGCTATCGACTTGGAAACTCTTCTCGTTTCAACCTTGTATGTCTTGACAACCTGAAATGAAATTATATGTTAGGATAATTCTGGTACAATCACACAGTTAAAATAATCTAGTCAAAGATCCTGATAAAAAGTATTTTTAAAATATAAAAAATTATAAACATTGTCAAGTGGAACACGAAACACAATGGAATAATCTTCATTTACAGTCTCACTCTGAACCTATCCAATATGCTTGTTATAGTAATTTCACATTATTTATAAAATAAATAAGGCTTAAAACATTGTTTCACATACCAACCCCTAAAATTAAGAAAATGTCCACAGCGAAATAAATGCTGTGGAGAAATAGTGTCTACTGCAATTTTAACGTAAAGAATACTTTATTTTTATTACAATGTAATAAGAAAAAATTATCCCTTGAAATAAAACGTACACTGCAGCAAAAAACGTGCCGCAGAGAATCAAAAACATTGCCAATGCCATGGGCAATTACAGGGGTTGACATGCATAACATCTGAATTAAAAGTGGGTCGTGCTATGGTGTTCTTCACAATCACGAACTTTTTATACTTAATTTCAGGACATTACTAACCACAAAGAATGATCCAAGGTTTATAAAAAAATTTAAAAATCAACTTGCCGTGGTAAAAGTGATTTTAAAAATTCACTAAACCTTATTATAATTCAACAAGTATATGCACAAGTAAAAAAAAAAAAATCTTCCAATTTAAAAAATAAATTATGCCCTGGTAAAAAAGGTTTGAAAAAATAATTACTACAGGGCTTCTAGAATTTTTTTATAATCCATTTGCCATGGGATCAGTGATTTTCAAATTTCACTAGCGCAACTTAAAAATTCACTAGCCCTACCTCCAAACACTACAAAGTAAAAATAAAACTTGATGATTGGATTGACTCGCTACATTTAGCAAGATTAAAAAAAAAATCCCTTACCAAAAATGCATGTGTCTGCACCCTGATTCATTGTAAGATTACTGTCACTGTTTTCAAAAACAAAAGAACACAATAGATCTATCAGATGGCGATCTACAAGAAAATATTTACAACTTTGCCACAAGCAAATGTCTCAGTCTGAGACTCAGACTTCACAGATGACCGATTCAGTTGGTGCAAGACTAAAAACTGACAACCTAAAGTAAAATAATCATTACCTTCAATGTAATAAGTAACGATGGATAAATTAATTACTTATAATAATTGTATTTTTAACGATAAAACATTTATTAAAAGAACAGAAAAGTTTTATTTGTTTTGACCAGAAGAAAATGTAGGGCAGCCATACATCTTCGGGATATTATGACATCTTGCCGGAAACCGAAATCTTTGACTGCATTTTATTTGCAGATTACACTAGCGAGTTATTTGACGTGTCTCAGGCTAATAGTAATAATAGTCGGACTTTATTTATCGAAATGAGTAAGTCGAGTGCTTGTTTTTACCAGAAGAAAAAATCTCTGTAGGGAAGCCATTCGATATGCTTCGTGATATTACGACATCTTGCAGGAAACAGAAATCTTAAGACTGCATTTTTTTCAGATTATGCTATAGTTATTTGACGTATTCCAGGCTAATAATAGTCAGACTTTATTTATGTCCAGCGCTTTTCATTGCAGTTTTTTTTGTACAGGTTTTTTTTTAAATTCCACTAGCCGTCGGGAAAGTGGAAAGTGATAATTTGGTAGCCCGACTGCAAAAACCACTAGCCACTGGCGTCAGCCTACTGTATTCAAGAAATCCTGCATACTACCTTTACTTTCTCAAATAGACACAATAATTATTAGAAGCTTGCCACTGTACAGTTTCGATGAAGACATGTATGTCTACTTAGTTTTGAAATAAAGCTGATCCGATATTTTTTATGATTAGAATATTTTGTCAGAATGGAAGTCTTTCTGTGTATGAGAAAAGGTGATTGGATGAAGTAACGGGAGATTCATGCAAAAAACAGATGTAATACCTTGACCAATTTGTCATCCTCATTTCGTTTATATTCAATAACTTTTTTCAATCCATTCTTCTCGTCAAACTCTTCATGTGGAGGGAGGACAACTATAAAACATTCAAACATTCTGGTGTTTAAAAAATTAAATTTAAAAAAATGTTATTCAAAAGTTACTGGTATTTGCTACAATAATGTGTTAAATCGAAATTTTGTCAAACATATGTATGTGTAAATAAATAAATATACAAACTGATAAAACTGAAAACAGTCACTTTCACCAGTTGATTTTAAGCTTTATTGAGAAAAAGACAAATAATGATCAAAAATATTTATCTTTTGGTTTCACACTATCATAGGACAATATATATA
>JAULBS010084927.1:0-18410 GCA_032355785.1 Symmetromphalus regularis | reverse complement strand
ATAAGCAGCAAGGGATCTTTTATATGCACCGTCCCACAGACAGGATAGCACATACCACAGCCTTTGATAAACCAGTTGTGGACCACTGGCCGGAACGGAAAATATCCCAAACAGCAAAGTATTTAATAACTAGGTCAAGCATTTAATCAGTAATCAGATGATGTTGTGGTAAAGATGTCCTTTATGGACACAAATCTTGTCTAATTCAGTATTGTGTCTAAGAAAGGGATAGGCATAGCTTTCATTTTAAAATATTTACTCAAATATATCTGTACAGGCAGGACCAGCACAGCCATTTAAATATTGGGGGTGGGGCGGGTGGGAGACAGAATAGGCGCACCATCAGTCATTTGAAGGGTGCCTACAATGTACTCAATAAAATTTTAGTGTGCCTATTGTCGCTAAAAAAGGGTGTTGCAGATCACTGGTAGGCCAAATGCCCTCATTGCCCACCTCACCCCACCCCAAGCTGCACTGGCCCTGACTGGTATGTTTAATTACATACACTGATGACTGAAAACTAATGTTTATGAAATGATTGAGTTATTACTGCATTAATATTACATTTAGTATCATATCTGGCTTACAGATCTGAGCTTGATTAATTCTTCTGCTCCAATACCTACACATAAATATATACAGATTAATGTCACTCGGTACAACATTCTCGTTTGTCGTAACAGCTGAGTCGATCAATAGCAAGTACTTTATCTACACAACATGGCACACTGAACAATGCATTACATATAGTAGATTTCTGTTTTGAATTTAACTTGGTTGTACTTTAACAATAATATATGTGGTAACAGCATCAGACAAATGATGCTTAGCCTAGATATCTCATGACAATATTTAATTGATGCAATTCAATTTCAAAGTGACCTACATGTACTTAATAAAGAAAGTCTGTATATACAGTACAGTCTGCACACATAGGTTTCCAGAGAAATGTGTATTATAAACAGGATAGACTGGCTTGTAACATTATAAACATATGACTGGCGTAGAAAGGGGGAGGGCAAGATGGGCATGCAAGGCACAATATTTCAAGTGAACCGCCATTCTGTTCGCGTGTTGGTTACGCAAAATTTAATTTACGCAAACCGCAAATCAGTTACATCGTGACCTGTAGACGTTCAAAAATTAAATTTAAAACTTGCAAACTTCACGATTGCAGGAAGTTTATTCATGCAGACGTACAAGTATTCCGACAAATGTTTTAGACTTATTTTTAGATACTTGATGCTCAGCGAACCATTAGACAACGTTATATTTCAACATATTTAATTTGCAACCAGTCTAAACTTAAATTCTCAGTATAGAGTCTGAGTGAAATGTGCACGGATCGCTGGGGACGGCTAAATTATCTGCTGCTATTTTATCTTTAGGAATATATGTTGACATAATATTGGATTGCCTATAATTATACAAATGTTGAAAACGGTTTTAATGTAAACAGGTGTTACAAAAGCTTTAAAATACTAACATCGCATAATGAGCTTTAAAAAACAAACATTTGGAACATCACTGTAGATAAAGTGAAAGAAGCATGGACAGTGCAAAAAGAAAACAGGAATCTGGAAGTGTTCATGAAAAAAACAGTTAACTTCAGCAAACATTAAAAATTGTTTTCTTTTGTATTTTGTTTTAACTTTGTTTGAGCTAAAAATATACATGTATTTAAAATATGTTCAACATAACTGATAAGGTAACCTACAGGTTATGCAGATATAATCGAACAATTGGTTACCTAGATAAAAACCACGTGAACCAACTTCCGGTTACCTCAGATTTCAAAATATTGTCCCTTGGGCATGTGACCCCCCTACATTTTAGACATTTTGTATATATCTATTTATTCATTTTCCAATGTAAATATATGTATATATGTGTCAATGTATGCCCCTCACTTTTCGGCATCTTCCTAAACACACACACTATTTGTAATCCATGAACTCTCTGTAAATTAACACATTTTATCAGTCCTAATGCAGGTTTGTTACAAAAAAAGGTGCAACTAATGGGAAAAACTCTTGAAAAAAGTATTATGATAAAAAGTGTTTGCAACACTTACACCGATTTTGTTTGTTAGCATGACTTGTAAATGTATACATATGATGATATGGTAATAAGTGCAGATGCTCTTTCTCCTACTTATTTGTTGTAAGGAATTGTATGACAATAATCTGATAAAAATAATAGTAATAACATAGGTTTTAAAGTGTAATTATATTAAGTTTTCTACCAAATTTGATTACGTTAAATATTACACAGGTGAGTCAAAATGTAGATTGTTTTTAACTGTCATAGGCTATCAGATATCTAATTAATTACTAATGTTCATTTCATCCAACAGATACATGACATGATATGTGATGTTACAATCATGGGTGAAAGCTTTATGTCCAGTCTGTATCAAGAGTGAAAATCATTTCCTGGAAGTGAGGGAGATGGAGCATCACCTCTGTTCAAAATGTGGGGGTAGGTGATGTATCCCCGATAATTGATGCCATTATAGACCCCCTGTGTACTTCGGTATATTTGCACTAAGATATATATGGTTAAGTATTACATTGATACAATAAATAAAGAGAAATACTATTATGTATCATTTTATGCATTTTAATTTTTCAAATCGAAAAGTGGAGGGGATAATTATATTTTTAGGCATCCCCCCTGTCCAAAATGTTGGGGAGGATGTGTTCCCCCAACCCCGAAATTTACATCCATGGTTTGTATACAATTTCTGCCCAGCAATTAGTGTTTCAAAACAACTGATAATGCACCACACTCCTGGAACTGGCATTTCCAAAATCAATGTATAATTTGTATTTGTAAGAAAGCCATCACTGTTTACTCATGACAAAATATTTTTTTTTAAATCCCAATTGTTTGGCAGCTTGTTTTTCTTCCAAGGTCTTATATGCATCACAAATATGGTCAATTCTACACCACGTACAATTTAAAAATCATTCAAATTCTATTTTACCGGTAATGTGCAAAAATTATTTATGTGATTTTGTTATTTGAACTTTTTATCCTAAATTTTACAATTTGCTTCATATTATAATTGGCAAATATTCAAACCATAGAATGTATGGAAATCAGGAGGAAAAAATCCAGTAAGTAGTCCAAATGTTATGATCTTGACATTTCTGAAAGATTTTTAATTTTTAGTTGAATTACTGAGTCTTTAACAAAACATTTTGTCATTTACAGGTTACACAACTGGTTCATCAAAGGCCATGGTATGTGCTGTTCTGTCTGTGGGAGGGTGCATATAAAAAAAAAACCCACCTTGCTGCTTTAAGAAAGATTAGTCTATGTGAAGGCGATGGGTTTCTTCCGAATAAACATGTCAGAATGACCATATGATTGACATCCAAATGCCGATGATAAGATAAAAATCAATGTGCTCTAGAGGCATCATTAAATAAGACAAACTTTACAAAATATTCTGTAACCTTCACCGTTGGAGTGTTTACCACAAATAAATAATGTTTTTATATGCAGACCACCTAAGGCATCATCAGTATACATTTATAATTTATCAGGACAAATCCATTTGTTTAAGCTATTAATATCGCATAAGTGTCTCATACTAATGTTTGTATCAATGGAAATTTTGTATGCATGTACATGTAGGAAAGTATGATTTAAAATTAAAATGTTGTCAAATGGAAAAAACAAATATGTAATTGATTACAAACAATACCATCCTAACCAATGTTCCATAACTCTAACTGGTACATAAAAGACCATGGCAGTAGTGGATCTAGGGGGGTCCAGACCCCCCATTTCTTGGATTATTATTTTTTTTACCTTTTTCTGAGTGGAAGGACGTGAAAATTTACAATTTTTTCCATATTTCCAATTACGCATCACTTCAGAAATCAACATTTGGACCCCCTCCCCCTTGAGAAATCCTGCATCCGCACCTGCATGGTATGTGGTGTCCTGTCTGTGAGAAACACACACACACTGGTAGCATTTTTTTAATGTATTATTTTTGTAGACAATGTATTGTAAGTTTATTCAGCACAAACAATTACAACTGTAACATTCACTTTGTGTGATCAGCAACAGTAATTTACTATATATACCAGTGATGTTCGGCATATTATACACATGTAATCACTGTAAAGATATTTATTTGAAAACAAAATGTGTTTATTTAGATACTTGTTCTAGCACTGCAAGACAATGGATTAGATGTGGAGGTTTGGACAAGGGTACTGAAGAGCTAAATGGAATGCTGACCAGTCAAAAATGTGTCTGTTTACATTCCTGCATAACAAAATCTAACCTTGTTTCCACTTGTTCTGCGTGTGAGTGGTTGAAAGATAAATACTGTCTCCTTGAGCACCTATTTAATGAATGCATTAAGCTCATAAAACACTTGGGTTTCATTGCCAAAATTCTGTTAACAGATCATAGTTATATTCTTTTAGTATTTGATATTGAAGATATTCTCGTTAAATATCCTTTACAGATACGAAACATACTGTACTGTAGTTATTAAACTGGATTGTTTTCTGTGGTATAAAAACAAATTTAGCACAATCATGTTTTTTGATTTGACAATACCAACAATAGATAAACGGATAAAAGAAAAACTGGCAAAATCTTTTTAAAATCTAAGTTCAGTCCCAAAGATTTATAATTGGTCCTGGACTAACAGAAAAGGATATATCCCCCATCTGTGATACATACTGATGGATATATATGACTTACCATATCCAAAGAAGAAATGTCTATAATAAAATGCACCATGATCCACATATTCTATGATATGTCCTCGATGAGATACCTGGGGTGGAAGCACCTTCCCAGAAGGAGATTGAGAAGAATCTAGTACAGCCACCCCACAACATTGTGGGTGACGATACCATGAAATTGCACTGTGAGATGGATTATTGTGCTTTGTATCCACAGCAGAATGAACACGTTTATGAGCTGTCTGCTTAGTCAAACTTATTATCCTTTCCTCCTCTCCGCCAATCTCATTGCGGAAGAAGGGACAGCTAAGCACTAAATCATTAGATTTACCATCACCATCATCAGTGCCAGCAATAATGTCAGGATCATCCTTATCACCTGCATAGCTACTACGACTAAAGGAAGCAGCAGACGCTCCTGTTGTTGTATTCCGTACAATCCCAGAATTGTGCTTGCTTCGAATCACCTGGTTCAAATTCACACCAACACTTTGACAATCAAAATGTGCAAATGCTTTTCGTCTACACCGTTCTTCTAACCTGGCATCATCAAATTTGTCTTCTAACTTACAAGTGATATCAGCATCAGGTTTGTTACCACGCAACTTTTTTAGAATTCCAGCACTCGTATCTCCAGTTATTGACTTAGCTCGAGTTTTTCTGTCTTTCTGCTTCGACTTACTTTTCACTTTTGGACTGTCTGAATTATCATCGTTTTCTTTATCAAAGTTTGCACTACCATTGGAAAGCTTACTATTTGTATCTCTTTCCTTTGGATCTACTCTGCCTCGAAGCAGTTCATGAAGCTTTAACGGAGCAGCACTCCTCTGATCAAGATTCTGATTTTGAAAATCCTTCAACATTGCAAAGAAGTCATTGTCACCACTGGTCCCAAGAAGGTCTAGTGAAGATGTACTACCATATTCCCGATGCATACTTCCAACTGGAGGCAAATCATCTTCTATTAATTCAAAACTGTCCATTTCTGCATTACTGTTACTACGATATAATGCTTTTGAATTGCCTTGAGACAATGGTTTTGCATCCAATTTGGTCATGTGCATGGGCTTTGGAGGAGGCACAGGCTTGGTTCGATTTTTATTTTCTACCGAATATGTCTGAGTCCTTGTTTTACCAACTTGAGAGTGAGGACCATGAAAGGTCCTTGCTCGATACCGACCACCCCCAATTCGTTCACTCATAGAACTACGCATGTCTATTATACCTGCCTTCATTTTTGACCTGTAGAAATTACTTGAAGAAGCAGGTTCCACACCAGAGTGCAGAGCCTCTTCTGTTGACATATAGTTATAACCAGCATAGTTTTTACTGGAAGAATATTCCCCAGAATGTTGAGCTCCTCCCTTATTGCTGGAATATACAGGTGCCACCTGACGCTGGTAATACTCAACTGCCTGCATGGCTCGTTGTCTAACCGTTTCAATATCAGAACGTCCCTGTGGAAAGGCTTGGTTTTTTGTGGCCATTGCCACCACAGATAACTTTAAAATTAAAGCAGTGCAAACATGATTTGCACCAGCAGTACAAACTGTCTTGCACAGGTAAATACTTGTTCCACTGCTACATCCCTACGTGCATAGTATACACAGTTGCTCAGGTATACTGTACTCCATTGAAGAAAATCTGTACCACCGCTACATTCCTATGTACAAAGTATACACCACTGCTCAGGTACACTGCTCTGCATGAAAAACACTTGGCAAACCATTCCCAAGAGAAAGATAAGAAATCTAAACATTATTTTTATTTTATAATCCACTGGTGAAAAAACCCACTTATGTTTAGCAGCTTTCTCTTCTAGTAATACACAACAGTTATTAATTCACAAAGGGAATGATTCACTCATGCTGGTAAATGACATTAATCAGGTATAATATGTAATTAAGCCAGATTCCTTCAAATGCATTAGCATGTTGTATTTAACTGAATGCACATTGCTCTTCCTTGGTGCACCGCTGCCAGTACTATGAGCACTGTGTTGTATCGTACATGCTGAAGACATGTAAATCATTTCCTGCTTGTTCTAGCCTACTGTTGCAGGGACTCCACCTGTATAGCAGTGCCCTCTGATCCATTGAGAACACACAGACCAACGTTTGTCTTAATATCAAGTTACACCTTCCAGGAAATGTGGCATTTAGTGCTGTTGTCTGCTACTTCTTGGGCTAGGTTGCTTTCTTCACTTCTGATTTTGTATTCATCTGTAAAGACATAAAAATATAATTAAGAATACATTACTCACACACAACACACAGGCATGGATCAAGGAATATTTTTAATGTTCTGCAACTAAAACATAGCATATACAGGACAGTTTAATAGTGTACATTTTTCTTGTAAGTGGTATACCAAACTTGAGTTAAAGCACTATAAAATTTAGCTAAATTTACATTTATGGCAACTTTAATTCATAATGTGGTACACCCCAGCACCTCTCCTCTGGATCTGCTAACATTAACCAGTATGGTAACATTTATCTGAATCTACACACCCTTCCACAAAATATGCCACCACCACATACATTATTCTTAGTTAACTGGTTATTATCTGCCATGACATCTACCACCACATAGGTTACTCTAAGTTAACAGGTTATAATTGGCCATGACATATACCACCACATAGGTTACTTAAGTTAACTGGTTATAATTGGCCATGACATATACCACCACATAGGTTACTCTCAGTTAACTGGATACACAACCAAACAGAACTGGTTACTTAACTGAATGTACAGCCAGATGGAATAGTTAACAGGAAGCACAGATGGATGCAATTAGGCAATATCTACACATTTTCATGCGTGGGCTCAGATAATTCTTACACACAGAACCAAAGGCAGTGGTTTAATCCTGTTATTGGCACTAAAATCATAAAATAAAAACATACATCTACTTCCTGTGATGAAAGGTATTAGCAGAAAACTCCCACAACTAAACATTCTTGCATCTTTCCCTTGAGGTTGTAAATGTAAATTCTGAACCATATTTCAACATGATTGTAGATTTGTCAATAAGAACAGTTAAGTGAGACCCATTTACAAACAGGCTGCCCATCTGTATGACATGGATAACTACAGAATGAGATCACAAATGTGTGTGGCTCTCTTGAAATCCTGTACAGTTCTTATCAGTGGACATGTAGATAAATCAACATTCCCAACAGCAGAACCATAAATAAACACAATACAGAAAGTCTGTCAATGCAGTTTATAGATTGTGCTTATCGGTTATGTTTATGGTTTCATGTACATGTATTTGTATTTGTAGTTTTATCTACTACACAACAGCACCCAACACCTATTTAAGTGCAAAGATATAACTGATGAGAAGACGAAAAGGAATGTTTAATGACAACTCAGCATGTTGCTGGTTAGTTGTACTTATTTTCGTGCTTACATTGTATACCCTTTTAAGGTTCAAGCACTCTTGTCCTGGGCACACAACTCGAGTTCCTGTGCTTTCTGTTCATGACAGAGGTTAGAGTTAGTAGGATAGACAAAACCTGCTATCACCACACTAATGTGGGATCTTTTATTTGCACAATACCACAAACCACGGTCTTTGATAAACCAATTGTGGACCACTGCTCAGTGTGAAGAACACACTAGTTCTGGGTTACAGCCAGTACTGAGATTAAAAATCCCATGCATGTTGTTTAATAATTAATTGTATTTGTAAATATATGTGAAATATCTAAGGAAATATTAACATTTGCCATCATCACGCATCTTTTTTTTTAATTAGCATTAATGGGTCTTTAACCAGTTTCCCACACAGGATATCACACCTCACTGCTTTTGATATAACATCAATTTCATAGTGAACTGAAAATAATCTTTGTACTTGGTGATATTTTACATATTTATGAAGGAGGGCTTTTGAAAATTATTACTTTCTGTAGGAGAATGTTGATAATTAAATTATTATGAACCACTACTTAACACAACCATACTTATAACTAAACTGATGGTCATGCTGAAACAATGTCAGTTTATGTTTATAATGCACATGAATTTCCATTTCTTCTTCAAATATCTACATTAAAACTGTCATTATATTATATCAAATTCACTGCATGCCTTTATTTATTACACATGTAGTTAATATTAAATCAACATATTGTAATTATTTATTGCAGCTTAATAAATATTGTCAAGCACATTAACATTCAAACAAGTATAATGAAAGATCATTTATTTATTTAACAAAAGTAAACATCGGCTATTGGGGGTATGAAAGATCAAGAGCCAAAATTAATTTGAACTTCAAAGAATAATAAGGAGGTTGGTATTTTGAACATACATCATAAACCATATATTAAATTATATTAAAGACAGCTGATCATAATAAATAAGGTGCAAGCATAACCCCTAATGAACACTACATCAAACTGCTTACAAACACCTTTCATGTAGTGCATTAATCTGAAACATCAATTACACAAACTGGCTTTATTAACATATTCCTTCTCAGTGAACCCATTTGCAGTTTGGGCTATTTTCCATTCCAACCAATGGTCCACAACTGGTTTATCAAAGGCCAAGGTATGTGTTGTCCTGTCTGTGGGACACTGCATATAAAAGATCCCTTGCTGCTTATCAAAGGAGTAGCCTATGTGGCAGCAGCTGGTTTCCTCTAAAGACATGTCAGAATGACCATATGTATGACGTCCAATAGCCGATGATATGATAAAAATCAATGTGCTCTAGAGGCATCATTAAATAAAACAAACTTTACTTATTAACACATTATGACCCCCAATAGCTGATATTTATTTTTTTTGCAATTAATAAAATTATTAACATATTGCCACAGTATCAAAACACATGCAATAATTAGTCCTTTAAAAGAACATAATTCTGAACATTCTGAGTCACTAATTCAAATGTTGTGTATTATATTAAGTGTGTTTATTAACCATTAATGAATGAATCTTAAACCTGGAATAAGTAACAATATCAGTTTGATATCTTGATCTTTGCTTAGAGATATAAGCATCTCACCCAAGTCTTGGTAATGTAGTGGATATATATCTCCCCATGCTTAATTTGCATCCTTCTGGTGTTTCCCATCTCCATATAATTAAATCCCGGAGGATTCACTATTAATCCTGCCATCTACTCACCCATCCTTTTATCAAAAGTACATTCTCCGAATTTCCAGTGAATGAATCTTTATATGACAACCAAAAGCAATAGCAATGTTTTAATACTTTACATATTTGATCGTAAAACAAATTTTTAAAACATATATTTTTCAGTATTTGTTTTGTATTTAATTCATGATGAATATACATCTGTGCAGGTGTGTAAAACTACAACAGATGGCTGGCTTGCCAACTTGTGGTAAAGGAATTCTATGTTTGTAACTGATTATTGGCATTCTGTCAGTAAGCATATTACACTGCTAATTTGACGAGGCTCAACAACTTTGAGAAGCATCAAGCAGAAATTACCTGAGCTGTCTGTGAGAATTTTGTGGAAATTAGTGAAAAGGAGATAGTCGTGTTAATCAACAGTAAGGTTCCATCCAGTTAATAGTCTCACAATCTGTACATTTCTGTAACATGCAGTCTCTCATTATACAGATTTTTGTAAACAATGGATGGCTTGTTTTATCTATGGATATTGTGACAGCTTCTCATTCTCTGAAGATTTCTGTTTTGGATACATGGTCTATGGTTATCCAGTGAGCTTTTTAGAAGGTCCAAATATGTTAATACAAACGTAGTTTTAACATTTTACAAGAATCCGAATGCTATTTGTGTTGCACAACAATTCCATTTATGATGAAAACACATTTACTTGGTTTATTTAACATCAAATTTTTAAATAATGTGAGACAGAACTAAAATATTTCATAACCCATTTAATATGTTTTCTCACCCAGGGCTATCAATCTGTGGAGACTACAAACATATTAAACAAAAATAAATGACATGCTAAGTTTATATTTAGCTGATTTGTCCAACAATGAGTCATCTTTTCAAGTAATCCAAAAGGTGAGAGAAAAATCCAATGTTTGTTGCAATGTCTTCATAATCTGCTAAACTGTGATAAACTAAGATTTAAATTTTTTTAAAGTAATTACATACAAAAATTACTGCATAAGATTTTAGATGTACAGTGAATTTCCGCTATTACGACCACCAGTGGGACTTATTAAAATTGGTCGTAATAGCGGGGTTGTCTTACTATCGGGTTAGGCGTTTTCCACAATCATGTCCAAATATAATAAAGCAAGTAATCTGACATGTTCATTTTAATACACATGATTCATACACCAATACAACAGTCTAAATAAGCACTATGAAAAAGACAGGTCTTAATTTCGGGGTAGGTTTACTATAAAAGTAATAAGATAAATTCGGGTCTTTAAAATATCGGTCTTTATAACGGGGCGGTCTTAGTTTCGGGGTGGTTGTTAGATGGGGTTTCACTGTATATGATTTATTTAATGAACTGTATAAACAGGTGTGCAAAAATTGTCTACTAAGTCATCACTTACCAGCTATACATCAAATGTTAATTCATGCACAACGAACCTATATTTAATAAAGTTAACCATGTCGATTGTAAAATTCTTTTCTATGCAGTGATTTACATGGCATTACTATGACTCACGAAAGAAACATGTATAGAGTATAATTTTTTTTATATATATGTGTAGTATGTGACAAGGTATGTAGGTCAGCACAGACATGGAAATGCTTGATAACAAATTATACGATAATCCATCATGATTGCATGGAAAGAAATGATAACCATGTGTCAGTATTTACCTCTTTTTATCAGACTTAGAAAAGAAATCTTTTTTTTAGCAATGGCTGGCTTATAATTGGTTTTCATTGCCACCAGAATGCTCAAAATTAGTTTAATTATTGTAAATATTAATCCCAAATTGTTTGAAGCATGCATTCTAATGTTTAACACAATTTACAAACCATAAACAAAAATCATGATTTGTGAAACACAGAAACCAGACATTATTATAAACAAGATGTCTAACTTAAAATTTTAAACAAATTTGTGATAAAAATTTGATATTTATTAAAATCATGAAAACAGTAATTTTATATTCTGTTACAAAATCAAAGACCCCTTCCTGCAACCTTTGAGTCCAACCAAAAGCAAGACTAGATGTAACAAAAATACTAGTATTACTATATACATGTAGATCTAATGTTAAGTCTCACATTTGTTTTGAGTTATATAAAAGAGTCCTGATTTTAACTACCAAAACATGTGAACGTAAAAACAAAAAATCATGTTTAATTAAATAATTATTGATGCTTTTTAAATCCCCACATAGCTAGTAAATACACTTTGGTAGCTTATTATAACAGTTAACATACAGTGCACTTGTCTAAAATAAAGACCACCATAATCAACCAGGAAAAATATCATCTTTGCTTAGATCCTTTAATCCAGTTGTTAAGGTAACCACCTTCATGATGCTATTCAAACAATCACCTGGGCTAATACATGTCTTTTAGAGGTTAATATAAAATTAAGACACCATGCATTCCATCTAATGTGACATCTGTTTAATCCAGATTGATTTCATAGTGCCAAACTGATTAATCGCACATGCAAAACAGGTATAACCCAGCACTCTGTCTAAACCATCACATTTTGTAAGCTGCAGGGAATGTACAATAGAAAAGGAATGCTCATGGGGATGTCTTTAGTCATGTGCAGTGGGCAAAAACAATAAAAAGAAATTATATAAAAATGGTCAAAATGACAACAAATAAGTCAGCATAAAAAATTGAAATCCCTGTTTGTTTCCAGCACAGCAATTTAATTTATTGTTTGAGGGCAACAACATTTGTACCCATGGGGATTCAGAGGATATACCAAGAGCACAACTACAAATTTAAATGTTCTTAAGTCTCAGTAAAAATTAAAATTAGAATATCACCCTCAAACATTTTGCTATGAAAATACTGGATTCATCACTGGCACATACTCAGTGTTTAACAATATTCAGCATCAAATACATGTTTGTGACACTTGGTTTAGAAAAACAAGTACTGCCATTACATATTCTATTCTTTTCAATTAGCAACATAGGATCTTTTATAAGCTCTTTTCCAGAAAAGCACACCTTTTAATATACACCAATTGCTGACCACTAGCTGGAACAGAAAATAAGCCAATAAGTCCTGCAACAAAACACACCTTAGTCTGAACTCTACCAGTGTCAAAACATTACATCCCATTCAATGCTGAACACATATTAAGTTTTCTAGTATACTTATACTTGGTAGCAACATTGTTTTTAGTTTACAAAGTCCATACATATTTAAGTTTTGTAAATAGAAGAGAAAAAAAAAACAGAAAAAAATATACATTTTAAAAATAATTATATAATAGCAATAAAATATTTTGTTCACCACCTAGGCAAATTCCACATTCCAATCCCAAATGTTTCCGGTCCCGAAATGTGAACAATTTTTATAAAATGAATCTAAGAACTATATAATAATAAGAATATTAGTGGGTGCCTTCACTTTTTAACACCCATGCAGATACCAATCATTCCAGAATGCCTAAAACATACATTTTAATATGCACAATCAAAATAGTTATCTGACATTTCAACAGAATCCATCAAAGAAACATGTTATTTTAACATTTGTCATCAGGTTACACTCCCCCACAGGCTAGTTACAGCAACATGTGCTTCATGCCAGTCATCCAAGGCGTGCGTTACAGTCTTTGAAGTTAGATAGTCATCGAACGATTTTCGTTTGTGACTCGTCTGATAAACTTATAGGCCTCAAAAAGCCAATGAACTTTACAAGCAAGATGGCTCGAATCTCAGAGGACTTCAAAGAATTGCTGGTCTTGTCACCTGGCTTCCTTGTTGCACTTTTTGTAGAGAATTCATTGGCTTAGATCTATCTGTGTACCCACCAGCTGAGAATGTCAAGCATGGAGACAATTTCATTAGTAAATCCCAAACTGTCTCAATGTGTGCTGTCGTAGATGAATCTCCTGGCTATGGTGTGATGGTCATTACAATGATTTTCATCAGTGGAATCATTGAACTATTTCTGTTGCAGCTAGTAGTCCATATAAAAGGGTACCATATATGCCCTCCTGTCTGTGGGAATTTCATGCCAATACCTGGAGGTGAAGGTGTAATGGGTGGGTATGCACTCCCCTAATGCCTCTTGAAAGGCTAATGACATTTCAAAATATTTGTTAATCATCATGATATTAGAGATAGCCTAATGATCTATTATTCTGTAAGTAAAATTTAATTAAATGAGCTACCGTCTTTGTAGTTAAGATAGTCATCAGATGGTTTTTATCTGTAAATCCATATTTATGTTATTACTACAAGATGTAATTACACGAAAATTAGACAGGAACAAACAGCTAATTGATTTTCCCTCAATGATTAGTTTACAACTTGTCATCAAAGCACGAAGAAACCCAATATATGTTGAGGTCATTGATACAGTTAAAAAACAACAGAAAATACCAAGTGTCGCAGGTACTTTATACAAAGTGGTGTGTAAAAATTTATATGTTATATTCACAGGTACTTTATACAGTGTGGTATGGGTAAATGTTACATATGTGTTATATTCACAGGTACTTTATACAGTGTGGTGTGGGTAAATGTTATATATGTGTTACATTCACAGGTACTTTATACAGTGTGGTGTGGGTACATTTTATATATGTGTTCTATTCACAGGTACTTTATACAGTGTGGTGTGGGTAAATGTTATATATGTGTTATATTCACAGTGTGGTGTGGGTACATTTTATATATGTGTTACATTCACAGGTACTTTATACAGTGTGGTGTGGGTAAATGTTATATATGTGTTAAATTCACAGGTACTTTATACAGTGTGGTGTGGGTACATTTTATATATGTGTTATATTCACAGGTACTTTATACAGTGTGGTGTGGGTACATTTTATATATGTGTTATATTCACAGGTATTTTATACAGTGTGGTGTGGGTAAATGTTATACATATATATATTATTGATACACTGTGATAGTGATAGCTTGGTGATGATGAACATTGTATATTTCTATAGTATACTCCCAGACACTTAACATAGGTTGAGGTGGGTAAATGTTACTTATTTCTGCTAGCTAATATAACCACTCAGAAGATCCACACCCAGAGGGCATAGGCACCTTTTCATGGGATGAACTGATTGAGAAAAGCTGACACCAAATCCACATTAAAAAAAACAAAACAAATTACAGCTACTGCACGTCTATCGTTTCTAATTATCACAATGCCCAACAGAAAATACTGCATTTGTGACACATCTTAGCATAGTGGTATGGGTAAATGTTATATAGTTCTGGAACATTAATAAAGGTCATTAGGTACTAAGCTAAGCTTGGCCTACAAAAATCTAATCTTAAGTGAGTTGACTGTTTAATAGTGGCTAAACGAGCAGTTTTAACAGCACAATTAATTAATCATTAATAATACAAATTAGGTAAATGAAATAATAATACAATAAAACTCTATAAAGTGCCTGAGGGCTGTACGCGATTTTTTAATTTATACATTAAATATCTGACACCCACATACCATGGCTTGGTCCACTGGGAAGATAATCAAGTCGCAGATACTGATGCAACATTATTAAATCCAATAAACACAATGAAAAAATCATGTAGAATATCCAGACACAATATTGTTAAATCCATTAAAAAAATAAAAAATTCTGCGTGTTTGAGAAACAAACCCCCAAGTAAGTCGGAGAAAAACAAACGTACACAAAGCAAGCTCAAACAGCCAGGACAGGTGACGAGTTGAATGAGAAGAAATTCCTATCAGGTATTCTCGGAAATAGGTCACTGGCAAAGAAAGGTGACAAATGGCCTCAGGGGAATGCATTGGATCAGGAGTCAAGTAAAACATAACCATTGATTCTAAACGTAATGTCAACGTTACTACAGAATGTTTGTGTTGTGTGTGTGTGTACATAATATGGTCATTAATTGCTATGCATCAACTATTGGACCACACTGATTGTTTATGTATGAGCTCAGGACAAACATAATACAGTAGTGTAAATAATAGCTGGATGGCAGCAAAAACCAGTTGCTATTTACATTTAAAAAAAAAACTTTTAACAGAAAAAAATCTTCTATTTACATAGAAATCCCATTTTATTTATGAAAAAAAAAACATCTACTATTTATACAAAAATCAATGTAATAAAGACACTTGTTGCTAATAAAAAAAGAACAGCATATGTGGTAACAGCATGTTTTTCTAATCCATGTGTTACAGATCACATTGTACATGTAGCTGATGATTTAGCAATGTGCTCAGGTGTTGTTGAACATTTCTACTAATAAAAAAAGAACAGCATATGAGGTAACAGCATGTTTTTCTAAGCCATGTGTTTTAGATAACACTGTACACGTAGCTGATGATTTAGCAATGTGCTCAGGTGTTGTTGAACATTTCTACTAATAAAAAAAAGAACAGCATATGTGGTAACAGCATGTTTCTCTAAGCCATGGTTATAGATCACATTGTTCATGTAGCTGATGATTTAACAATGTGCTCAGGTGTTGTTGAACATTCCTATCTTTTCTTCTACACAGATTCACACTCAATACAACAATTTGCCTAAGAAAAAAATATTTTGCAAACATAACTTATATACCAGGCATCATACTGTCCTGTCTGTCATGAATAACTGCATTTCACTTCACACAAACAGAAAAAAACTAACATACCAAACAAAAACATTACATATCAACAACAATTTGCCTAGAAAAAAATATTTTCCAAACATTATCTCTATATACCAGTCATTATACTGTCCTGTCTGTCATGGAATAACCACATTTCACTTCACACAAACAGAAAGAACTGCAAAACAAAATACTAAATAAAGCAACAAGTGATTAGACATTTTAGTTTCTTTGGCCTAATGGGACTGTGTATTAGCAGACTGCTTTTTATACAAACATGCACACAACCTCTGGTACTTTCATCTGGCACATAGCAGGAATAGCAAATAAACCACACCACTGTTACCATGGTCCAAACTAGGTGGAGCATATAATCAGTTCTTTGTGCACACCTGCATACCAAGAGATTACCTTTATTTTTCAAACTGAACACACTCTCAGTCTTCATAAGATATTTCATTTCAGAAAGTCATGAACTTGGTTTTTCTCTTTTGCTTTGTTTTAAAAAATCATCATTTGTCCACATAAATGTGAAGGCTACCCCACTAGAGGAAAGTAATCATTTAAATAACAAGTTGCCACTTGATAGTTAATGTGAGATTAAATCAATTAAAAGGTTGAAAGTTATTGTTTTTTAAAGTTCTAACATAAAGTTTATTTTATTTAATGATGCCTTTAGAACACATTGATTTTTATCTTATCATCGGCTATTGGATGTCAATCACATGGTCATTCTGACATATTTATTTAGTAGAAACCCAGAGCTGCCACATAGGCAACTCTTTCTGATAAGCACACCGTCTCACATACAGGACAGCACATACTACAGCCTTTTATGAACCAGTTGTTGAACAGATTGGAACAGAAAATAGCCCAAACTGCAAATTGGTCCACTGAAAAGGATTGATCCGATGACCAAAGTTTTAATACATATAAATTACTAATATTAAGACATTACCCACATATATTTACAACATGTGGTCTATAAAAAACTCCTAGCTGCAACAAAGTAAGCTGAAGGAAAAAAAAGAAAAAGATAAGATCCCCAAGCTACATTATAATTTATTAAAAATCTATTTCCTTACATCTGGATGTTATCTGAATTTGGAATAACATCTAACTATCCATGCATAACTAACCTGTATATACATGAAATCCTGTAATAGCCACAAAATGCTGATGATAACATCAAATGAGGTAGCCAGTAAGGTTTAACAAATTAGTAGGCTTTGATCAAAGTATGCTATCCTGCAAAGTACAATCTTTTTAAAAAATCAATTTTGTTAGTTAGAGGCCCCTTTTAACAAAAAATGCACTTTTATAGAAATACCTGTAGTTTCCTGCAATTCAGGACTGTAAAACTGATCCATTTAGATAAATTTCTGGATGAAAGACTATTTGTTATCAAGTGCAAGATTATAGTTTATACATAGTTTTTCTAGTATCATCAATCAGAATGGCTCTATAAATTTGATCTGTGTAACAGCATACTGTACTTGAGTGTGTTCTGTAAACCATGTGTTCTACCAGAAAATAAACTACCAGAATAACTTAGTAACACCAACTTATCAGTCTTACATTCACGATTACATCACCAGCTATTCCTATAACAGGACAAACACTAACATACCCAGTGTTCACTGTTTAGATTGCATCACCAGCTATTCCTATAACATGACAAACACTAACATACCCAGTGTTCACTGCTTGGATTGCATCACCAGCTATTCCTATAACATGACAACATTAACATAACCAGTATTAACTGCCTAGATTGCATTACCAGCTATTCTTATAACAGGACAAACACTAACATACCCAGTGTTCACTGCTTGGATTGTATGACCAGCTATTCCTATAACAGGACAAACACCAACATACCTAGTGTTCACTGCTTAGATTGCATCACCAGCTATTCCTATAACATGACAAACACTAACATACCTAGTGTTCACTGCTTAGATTG
>JAULBS010084926.1:0-34033 GCA_032355785.1 Symmetromphalus regularis | reverse complement strand
GAACTAGTTGAGATTAGCTTGTATAATGGTAAAAACAGTCGCATTGCATGGTACCACTTGACATAACACCATTTAGCAGAACTAGTTGAGATTAGCTTGTATAATGGTAAAAACAGTCGCATTGCATGGTACCACTTGACATAACACCATTTAGCTGAGGATGACTTCTGAATTTTTGATGAGATTTATAAATAAATAATGGCAAAGCCAAGAGATTTCTCGCAGAAAACAAAAAACAGAATACATTTTGAGACCATTTTATTGAGAATAATTTCCACTGACAATGATAACAAATATATATCACTTCTTTGCTAACATCAGCAGTAAAAATATCAACTATTATGCAGTGTTAAATATAATTCAAAACATTTGACAGCTAACTCATTTTAAAATATTTTTCATTTCAAAAGCATATTTAATTAAAATTTCATTAAAATTTAATTAAATTAACTAAACAAAATTCAAGTTTAAATTAAAATTTCATAAATTTTATTATTTACTTTAATAAAAAAAAAAAAAAAAACCAAACAAAACATAACCTTCCTCAAACCAAATGATTATCCATTAAAAATTGTTATTTTTATATTTATTAAAGTATATCTCAATAATTAATACCCTTATCACAATATGTGTTTTCTTACTTATGAAAATGATGAATGAATTAATGACTTCAAAATTTCATACAAAATTTATAAAAAATTTGTGAACAAACTAAAAATGGGTGCCTATGTCAGATTTGACAATATTGTGACCTCTTAAAAGCCAGAAGACACTCTTGAGTTTTGTCAACCCATAGGTTGCTACATGTCTTAGGAAACATACAAAGAACATTTAAGGATGATAAAACTGTCTCTGGTACATGATTCTGTAAATATTCAATGAGCTACATTACATATACATACTGAGAAAATTGTATAATTGGAATATTTAAGGATGATAAAACTGCCTCTGGTACACGATGATTCTGTAAATATTCAATGAGCTACATTACATAATACATACTGAGAAAATTGTATAATTGGGGTTTCAGGATATAATGCATGTAAAACATTTTGGTTGGAAAAAGTTTGTGCATCTTCTGGTTCTTATAGGGTTAACTGGTAAGTTATATGTATTAAAAAAATAATAATAATAAATAATCTTTAAATCTGGTATGAAATTTGTGTCTGTGGTATATTAAAGATGCAACTTCTTGAATACTGTAAACAGTGAAAAAATGCTTATATATAAATTAAATGAAAACTTATTTGTTTAGGCCTAAGAGTTCTTTATTTAACAATTTCATCATTAATTAACCTATTGATATACTCCTGTGTAATACTGTTTAGTATGATACCAGGCACTAATCTAGCCGGCGAAATGTGGCTTTTTTTTGCCGAAAGTTTGCTCATGTCGCCGACTTGTTGGCAGTAGTGAGAAGTCAAAGTCACCATAATATTTTGCTCAAAGTAAAGTGAAAACAAATCCCAATAACTAGCATCGGACAGTGACACCGATTTATGATGCCAACCAAAAAAAAACCAAGCCACACCTAACCTGCCTTTACATACAAACAAGTAACAAATCTTGTATGACGCGTGTTTATTGTCCCCCGTTCAATGACTGGCTATTTCTGGTAATGCGGAATAGACAGTGTCGGCTTTATAAACAAGATTCCAGTTACTTTGCCAGAGATGCATTTAAAAACATGTTGCCTGTTCATTAAGTGCCAGTATTCAAAGCTGTTGGAGACTGGTCTGCATGCACACTTGTAATTTAGCTTTGTTAAAATATGGACACCTCAGCAAATAAGCTTAATTAATTTTCAATAGTTTCAAAGACAATGGTTTTGGTTGGTTGATTGCTAGTATGTTGGCTTTTCCTTTGGAAACTGGATGCTTTTATAGTAAATAATTATACTGTGATTCTGGCAACTACAAAGATTATGTGGTTTCGATTCACTTTGCGGTCTTGTTGTCAGTAGTAGATATTTTGAATGGCATATCTATTAAAGTAATATGGTTGTTGATTCTCTTTATTGTATTATTAAATCTTAATTAAAAAGAATTGTCTGTTTATTGTGGAAAACGTAACAAGAACATATTTTTGATTCTATGCGCAAAATGGGTAGACCATTAAAAAATGGAGATAGAGGATAAGGCTCAGAGGTTTCCCCACCAAATATTTAAAAAAACAAAAACAAAATAACAGCCTAAAAATTAAATTATTAAAAGTTAATTAAAAGGTAATAAAACAATAATAATAAAAAATTGGTTAATTTAAATATAAAAATATATTTTTAAAATCTCCTCTAAAAAAGAGTAAGGACTAAAAAGTTGTTTCTAGACACGTGACTGTACCTATAAAAACTAAAAATGTCCTTCTGACTACTCCAAGTTTTTTCCAGTATGTTACCAGAAACAATAATTTATTTTCTTTAGGCATAAGTGAAAAAAAATTCACACTGGTTTTAATAACATATAAATGAAAAAATAAAAATGTTATTAAAAATAAATTCATTATCACAAACAGGAATGTATTTAAAAGAAAATCGTAAAATTTAATATTTCTTCTTTTGATTTTTCACATTATAAAAATTAACTTTAAATCTTCCTTTAAAACTATCTTCTCCGTCAAGATACGGATACCACAATATATAATTTGTGTTCCAAATATTGTTGTAAAAGTTAAATGCCATGCTAGTTATCTCCTCTTGCTTGATTGGATTTAGAGGGACAGGAAATGGAGAAGGTGGGTGTGTTTTGGTTCCGACGTATACAAGTGGGACATCTAGAGTTATGAGCTGCAGTCCATTCCCGTATTTATCCAAGTAGAATGCACCATTATCTGTGGCTGAAAAACAATTGGTAAATATTAACGGCTAAATAATAGACTAAGAAAACTAGTAATTGAAGCAACAGGTATGAAGTTAAATAAATAGAGATCTACATAAACAAGGAGGTCGTACAGAAGTTGTAAAACTATTTTGTGAAATATAGAGGATATAAAACAAGTTGCCATTTATTATCAAATTTATGTCCTGAATGAAATAATTTTTCTTTGTCACAAGCTTTAGGAAAGGAAAATTATTTCATAAGAAACATAAATTTGATAATAAATGGTAACGAGTTTGATATTCTATTTATTACACAAACAATTTTAATCATTTTAACTCTTTAAACTTTCTAATTGCATGACAGTTTAGAGAAATGCTATCCTATAACGTTATGTTGAACTTTTCCAAGTTTTAGTGATGTCATTAGCACTTTTACAAATTATAATGACGTCATATTTAGTATAGGCAAGCTTATTGGTCATAAAGGCTAGAGTGACCCAATAAAATGTGCGGTTAAACCAATGCATGATATTTCTCACGTGAAATAACAAAAATTATGTAACCCATTATGAGTGCCCACTGGCATAATAAATGTTATTATCATAGTGAGAGCAATAGGTAGAATACTTTTATCACATAAAATGTTCTGTTTATCTCACACTTCTGATAATTTCTTTACCATCTGAACACTTATGTGTCTAATGCTATAAAAAAAAAATGGTTCTCAACGACTCAAAAGTCTCCAGAACTACTCTGAAAGTGTCATCTTCTCTGAACAGAAAGAACATCCACTTGTGATGTCATAATACTGTATGACATCACATGTACATTTGTTGCACTGAATATTTTCATGAAGTACCTTTCACAAACATCAAGAACATTGTTTTAGACTCGTGACACAACAGTTTGTACCGTATAGTCCCTATTTAATGCTCTCTCCCTAATTAACGCCTGTTAGCCAATTTGTGAAAAAAAATGACTTACACCAGCAAAAATCCATGACCATGCCATAGTATCCATAGTATGTAATGAATTCACACACTAGTAATCTGTACTGCACAAAATATTTAACAGTAAAAACACAATTTCAAACTATTGTGAACTCAAAAAACTCCAAATCCACAAAATGTAATGCCCCGGGGGCGTTAAATAGAATATATATGGTATTTTATTATGGTCACAGAATATGTTTGGTCACCTATTTAGTCTGGGGTTTTTAATGACCATATGATAGCTGTGTCACTGTTTATTACAAACTGTACATATTGTTGCCGTACCATGAATATACTGGCTGCCATTCAACACAACATTGGCTGGATCAACAAGATGGCCAGTTTTAGAAATGAACCACTGATGTGAAGACTGCTGAACCGGCATGAAGTTAAATGACAGAGATTCAGCAAGACGTGTTGAAGACTTCTTGAACCACTGGACTGTAACATCTAGCCCTGTACAGTAAAAAACATTCATTTAAAGTTATATATATATTTATATTGTTCATGTATTATGAATCTCCAATATGTAACTACTAGAAAATATTTTCCATTTTGATAAAGGCCTAGGGCCGAAACGTTAATGGTGTGTATGTTTTTAATATTATTAAAGTTCTTATATGAGAAAATGTACCAATATACCAGTATGTAGTCAAATGACAGAGTTTCAGCAAACCAAGTTGAAAACTAATTAAACCTATACTCACTGACAGGCACTAAGGGATCTTTTATAGGCACTATACCACAGACAGGATAGCATATACCATGGCCTTTGATAAACCAGTTGTAGACCACTGGTCAGTGTGAGTGGAGTACACTTACTCACTGAATCTTGTGAACAATTCACTCTGGTTTGGAGCTGGTACTGAGATTTGATTCCAGTACCTGCCATTTGAACAGCCTAGGTACATGGTGGTCGAAAATATCAGGATTCTGTCCTTTGTGATGATTTTACTCACCTCCAGGATATCCTTGTGGTGAAATTGATCGAGACTTATACTGAACCCACACTGTTCTAGGAGCTCCATATGAAGTATATGTCTTTGAATCCTTTGGCACCATTTTTACCAAAAAGTCACACGTCGATGTATCTGGTAATAAAATAAAATAAAATATTTATAATTTAAATTTGTAAATTAGCAGCCAATAGTATAACATTTTACATATACTGTATGACGAGGAGCACTCACTATTAATATTTAATTATTAATTACGAAAAACCAACTATATCTCAGTATCTAAAATCATTCGTACCTTCCTTTTTGTACAAGTCACTCATTATAAATTTCCAATCCTGAGACAGAGGGTTTGCATTTTTGGTTGAGTTTGGTTTATCATATCCTGCCCCTCCAAAGTAGTTGTACTGCATCGCCATATTCTTGAAATCACTTTCGTTGAAGGTAGTGTAAAGAATCTGCCCCATCATCTGGATATCCGAAGCCCAATTTATCTGAAAGAACCAAATACTAACTAAACTGAAAGAAATCAAAAAGAAAAACTAACCAGTTTTTTCATAGAGACTGTCCATGATAAATTTCCATGTCTTGGACTCAGGGGATGCGTTAATGGTTGAGTTGGGTTTGTCAAAGCCGAACAGAATCCCATTTCCTACATAGTTGTAATACATTCCCATCACTCTGAAATCATTTTCATTGTATGTAGAGTACAAGAATCCGCCAAAAGGGTTGTCTTTCGATGCCCATTGTATCTACAAGAATTTAAATATCAATTTTATAATATGCACCATCCCCCTGAATCCATCTTTAAAAATTGCAAACTCTAGTCACAAGTTGGACAGTCAAATATGACTAAAACATTTTACTGTAATTAGAAAAAAAAAAATCTACTGCCTCTCAAACAAATTAAACTCAAATTAAGACATAGTTAGTTTACTGATTGAATGATACTTTTTTTTAAAATAAATTATGATTAATAATTATGGGTGCAGTCCCAAAGTGTGAGTGATGGAAAGATCCAGGATGAGGGTGGCGGTGAGGAACAAGAGGGTGTTATTTGGGTAGCAGGGGGGCATCAGAATCAAGAAATAATTGTAATTTTTTTTACAAAATCTTTATGACAAAATCTGTATGTGTGATGTGCGGTAGAGTGGGTACAAGGGATGTGGCCAGTGAGCCACTGGTGTAAATGAATGAAGACAGATCTAATACCCGACAGTAAGGATCATAGAGCTGAATGAGAGAACCATCTGGTCCGAACTGTAAGCGGATTCCATCGTTACAGGAGAAAGACATGGTGTGATTGTCAATTCGCTTGTATCCTAAAAAAACAAATAAAGAAGGTTTGGACTACAAACAAACAAATTCTATGCTTTTCATTTTCTGGTTTGCTGTCATCGATTGATATGATTCACTTTTACATATTATGTTTATAAAATGATGTACCTTAAAATTCCTGAGCAAATTCAGTTAGAAACATAAGAATTTTGTTTGTTTTGGTTTTTTATGTTAAACATATATTCTTCTTTATAATGAAATACATTATTACATGTATAAACAAATAAACAATATTGTATGGATTAGAATGATTGTGATCTGTGATGTTTTCTTTGGACATTAAAATGTGTCTTGTCTGAATATCAAAACTTTTCATTGGTCAATAACATGTCAATCATTTTCTTCGTCATAGTAATATAACAAGACCTGACTATGACAAAGGTGATTAGTGATCCACAACTAGTTTATCAAAGGCTGTGGTTTGTGCTAAACCATCTGTGGGATAATGCATATAAGAGATCCCTTGCTGCTTACTGGTAAGAGTAGAAAAATTTGTGTGGTGGCAGCAGGTTTCATCTCTTGTATTAACACAATCCCTGAAATTGCCAACGGCAATGACATGGAGTTTTTCATTCTCTACTGGCATTTTTTTTGCTGTTGACTAAATTTTCTTTTTTTTCAAAGTGTATTTTTTACTTATTATTAAAAATAAAATATACTTTATGCTAAAATTGCCGTGGAATTTTCTCCACAACATTTATTTTGCCATGGATATTTTCTTAATTGCAAGAACTGATAACACTAACCTCTGTCATGGGCAGACAGCACAGGTAGCAGTGTTTTGTTCCCAATACAATGTGCTTGAACTTTAATTGGAAATAAGCATAAAAATAAATACGTCCAATCAACCTAAGACAAAGATGAATGTTGTGAGATTAAAAAGAAGTGGTTACCTGTAAGACTGGGCTGTTTTGGAGTGAGAAGTTCGAGGTTTTGTTTGATTTCACCGGCCACTGGATGTGTAGATAAACTGGTTAGTGCAAGATCAATGAACTGTCGCTGTTCAATCCATGAATTCACACAGTTTGTGTAGTTTTTACCTGAAAATACATTTTATATTTCAAGTAGTCTTTTTTCACAGAAATATAATTTTAATTTTCTAGTATTTAGGCTTGGCAACAATAAAGCTAGATGGAGTCAAATAAATGGAAACAAACCAATTTTTCTTTTATGCCCGTTATGTCTGGCTTATTAGGTTAGCACATCCTGACCATGCCTTTTTTCTCTACATTATTTAGAGAGAGCCGTCCAGGACTTGTAAAATGTTTTGTATCTGATCTTACATACAGACACTGCAATGTCAGGAATATTGATACTCCTTAAAGTGGCACAAAAACAACAATGCCCAATTCTCAGGCATTAGATGACAGTAACCTGCCTTCTGTTTACAAGTTAATCTTGATTGGGAAATTATATTTTGTCAAACTCATACAATAACTGCCTAAGTCATTTTTTCCCCATTTTGAAAAAAAAACATTTCTGGATAAAAGTGCCTAAATCACTCAGTTCTGATAGGCAGTATTACAACAGTACATTTAACTGATTAAAATAATGAGGTTATGACTTATAGTCTGTTTGCGTTACTGGGAACATGGTTTTTGATGAATAAAAAACAAAATATATAACTTACCTCATTAATGTTGATATTTTTCGAAATAAAAGAAATGTCCTATTTTTTGTCTAGGTTGGTTTGTCCATTGATTCTATAATGTTTAAACGGCAGTCAAAAGTTTTTTTTTATTTATATTTTAGCCAGCGTTACTTAGACCGCCATGTTTTATTAGGGTAATTATTGGTATAATGCATTTCTGTTGTACGCGATTATTACTTTATAAATATATTTATCATAATTTAATATCTATGTCATATTTGCAAAGATTTATTTATTAAAGAAAAAAAACAAAAAACACAACAAAAAAAACACGACGAACGACATAGGAATATTACCGGAAATGACCGAGATGTTCGGAATGTTAAAATGGGTAGTTACCTCACTTTGTATTGAACTCGTATTCCACCCTTGTCATCGCTGTGAAACATATTCGATATTCCTATACGAATGAATAGGTAATATTTTAAATTATTATTTAACAAAGTAATGAACAAAACTGGAACATAGGACATTTTTGTTATTTCAAAAACTCTAGTCCTTTTTCGCCCAGGTCCACTCTGACTAAAGTAATCGACAAAAATCCAGTTCCAAGTAGCGTAAACAGACTTTAGACGTTTCAATATTAATTCCTTATTGACAATTTTTCAATTAAAGATTACAAACGTATATAAACTAATTAGAAAAGATATTTGAACGTGCAAAAAAGACAACTTACAAACAACGGATTTACAGGAAATTTATGGTTGGAAGTTTACAAAAAATGTATGTATCATACCAAAATCACAATGCCACAATGATTGCAGTTTGGTTTAGGTGTCAAACTCAAGTTGTTTATGACTCATAGTCTTAAGAAAAAGACACCCTCACAACACTACACCAACACACACACACCAACACACACACACACACATGTACACAAACACACGCATATACACACAAACACAGACACACACACAACACACACATACAGACACACAGACTTATACTCTATAAATATTAAATATTGGGGGCAAGACATATTACCACCAGTCATTTGAAAGGCGCCTTCAATGTACTCAGTGAATGTAAAACATGCAAATTTTAGGGCGCCTATTGTCACAAAATGATTATTAGAGGCGGGGGATGGGGGGCAAATGGCCCCTTGCTCCCCCAGATGCACCGGCCCTGATTAAGTACATCATTTGCTTTCTTTTTTCATCAGCATTACAGAAATAATAATACAAGCTGATAAATGACAGTACCATGCCCATAGTGAACTAGTCAAGGTATCAACATTACAAACAAACATGGAGTTACAACCAGAAAAACACCCTAAAATATAGCATCTGTTTGCTATTTTTGTCTACAATACTGAAGAGGTAATACGGGCTGATAGATGATGATATCATGCCTATAGTGAATTCATCAGTATATCGACGTCAGATCGTATGAACATTGCGAAGACGAGCATCCTTCTTCCTTAGCACGTCAGCCTTGCTCGCTTTTTAACTCACTTCCAGGCTGCTAAAAATAACTCTATTGATTTACTCATCTCCAGAATTGATCTCCACCGCAATTATCTTGCTCAGCTAAAAATACAGCCATCTTGTTCTATATTGGTGAGGTCACGTGACAAGCTAGTAACGTTATCGGTAGACGCGGCTCTAGTGGTCATGTATCTGATGCAGTTCTTGGCCAGAATGGTGATAAATACGTTGTGTTTTGCAGATACTCACATGATGTGCTAGATCAGCATACAATTCTTTTTTTGTCCTCAGTCTAAGCTATCTGATTACTGTTGTAAATATTCAAGGCTAAAGTCTCCATGCTTGTAGCTACAAGATGCCAAGGTGACCCATACGCAAACATTATTCCAGCCGTCATTAAATAATTTTTAAACGTCAACGATAGCCACCACGTTTTTTTTGCTTGAGTCAGCTTTTGTCCTTCATTTAAGATATCTGATTTCCTGTTATAAATACGTCAAGGCTAAAGTGTCCCGGATTCTATCTACCATGAGCCACAGACATTTTCCAAAACAACACGTATCATTTTGTTTTTTAAATGTCAGCCTCTTTCAGCACAAGGGCAGTCACTGGTATTAGTTTTATTATTGTCATTATAAACAAAAACAACAACGACAACAAGGACGACATTAATTTTTTTTTAATGTCACCCACTTTCAGAACGAGATACACGGGTATTTGTAATTATTGTCATTATTAACAAGAACAACAACGACAACAACGACGACGACGTCAACGAAACTTTAAAAAATGTCAACCGCTTGCAGGACAAGGACAATCACGGGCATTTTTAATTATTGTCATTAAAAACAAGAACAACAACTACAACGACGACGTCAACAACGACAAAAACAACAAATAATATTATACTACTCGATTTTAAAATGAAACAATACAATCGTGTTTTAAATATCATAAATTTCTATTTTCTGCCAGTATAAAACAAGAAAAAGCAATTAATTGTATTTGCCACCCCCTATCCAAAAACTCCTAGCACTTTTCACAATAAATATAATTACTTTGTAAAAGTTTCATAATATACATGTATTTGGAAACATTAATTTTGTATTAATATAAATAAGATACAAATAATTCATGCGAGGAATTATGCAATGCTGTGGATTGGATGGGGGGTAGGGGGGCGGTGTCATGATAAGATTGCCCACTTCTTTGTTGCAGACTTTTAAAAACATTGTTCTTTTCCGTGTATCGTGGGATTTTTATGTAATTCGGTGATATTTGATAATGGATGCAATTAGACGTTATATTTAGAATGCTAACTTTAGTAACAGTGTATTTTGTATTAACATGGAATTATCGATGTATTCGTTCAAATATGTGGAATATTGAGCTTAAATTTAGATACATATTTGTTAATACGCGTATTTACTGAATTGGCTGATACTCGAATGAAGAAAATATATATTTGTTTAATGACACCCCAAAACATTATTTTTTTTGGTTTGTTTTGTTTAACGACATCACTAAAGCCTTGATTTATTAATCATTTGGCTGCTGGATGTCAATCATTTTGTAATTTTGAAAAAAGTTTTTTTTAATAACATATTTTGACACATAGTCTTGAGAAGAAACCTGTTGCTGCCAAATATTTTCGTGAAGCAATAAAAGATAATTTAGTAAACATTATTTTACACATAAAATAACAGAACATACTAAAATGAGACATCGAATAGCCAATGATTAAACAAACAAACAAACAAAATAGTAACTAGAAGGAAAAATTATACAGTGGTTGTGAACTACAATGTGAAATACTAAAATACAATATTAAAATATTATTCATTTTATTACATATCCAGTATATTTTGTTATGCATTGCCTAAGACATCCAAACAACATCATACAGGTTACACGTTTTATTACATTAACAGTAGTACGTAATAAAATCTTACCCACAACTTAATGAGAACAACCATAATCTCCTTGGTTGTGTTTTGTTATGATATTTTATACATGTATTTTAGAATACAGATGAAAAGAAACACCGTTATCTGGACTAAAACGTATCTCAACATAAAATGGTTTAAAATATATTTTGATAAAATAGGCTTCTGGGAAATATAATAAAACTTCTGAAAAACAAAAATGTATAGATAACTAACAAAAAAACAACAATGCAAATACAGATAATAATACAGTAGAGAATTTTTCGAAAGAAAACACTGTATATTTATTTTGTATAGTACAATTTATTTATTTGTTTTATTTATTTATCGTTTTGTCCATTGAATTTAATTTTGATGCATCAGAAGGATAGACATAACTACAAGCAGCACATGATGAGCTCCCAATTGTAAATTTATTGTAACATATAAAACCAAAATTATATTGTATGCATAGTTCATAAACATTTACAATTTATAAATACGTGCATATAAAATAGTTTTATTGTTGCTATTGACACCATCTTGGCTGCTAAGGAAGGAGTATTAGTGGAGTCTCGATGGCTGCATGATATAGTCTTTGTCATCTTTCTTGACTTGACAAAGGCGTTGGAACGAAATTCATATTGAGGGGCTGCTCCCATTTGTGAACATCAGAATTTGCCGGTGAATAATTCAACAATGAATAAGGAACATATTTATGATAATTATGAAGCCCCCCTCCCAACCTCCAGTTTAAACGCGCCTACTTGAGTGAGTTGGAAGACGACAAAAGAATTCTACAGCCACCGAGACTCTACTAATAGTCTTTAAATAGTGAGATTATGAAACTGCTCATATATTGTGAAATTAGAGCAGTCGTCCTGAAAGAGCGTGTTGGTGGAAGAGTGGGGGTTCAACATCTGCAGCTGTTCACTGTGTAACAACTTGTGGTCCTCTAGTATTGCAACATCTGAGTTAATCGTCTTCATCTGTTCACGTCAAGCGGAACAAGATTAATAAACCTTTCTGCGCGACTTTACAAAGAAATGTGATGTTTTCACCAACCACGATATTTGTTTCCACAACGTTGGATTGTAATGTTTAATGAGAAACGCATTTCTGTAACAAAAAAATTCTATTACACATGAGCTTAATTTTGTGTCCAACTAACAATCGATTGATTTGAGTTATAGACTACACTCTGTACAATGTTCATGCAAATAATACACGATCAGTCACATAAGTGCAGTATGCTGCTACGCTTTTAAAAGAAGTATCGAATTATGGGTTGATACTTCACTAGAGAACTATGTACCCCTCCATGCCATTGAATGTACGTTGAGTCCTGCACTCATACATATCATCGTTCGAAATATATACAGGATATACAGAACCGTATTAACCCATGACCGGGCCCTTAGGCCTTTAGGTACGTCAAGCCACCCCTCAAGTACTTCAAGCTTAAAAGTAATAATAAATACAAAATAAATTGACTGGTTCCTAGTCTCTGTGGGGCCCCTGACTCCAGCCTAGTCAGCCTTACGGATATACTAAATTTCGTGAGCATCTGGTATCATCACAGGCCACAGTCTCCTTAATACATCACAGATTATAACTGAACTATCCTTGCCTGCACTTTCTTCTCACACAAGCGAGACGAACGACTTGACCATAAACTGATACAGCTGTTTGTTTTGTTTAACGACACCACTAGAACACATTGATTTATTAATCATTAGCTATTGGATGTAAAATATTTGGTTATTCTGACACATAGTCAAGTGTGAGCCAGCCTCCAAGTGGTTTTGAACCACTGTCATCAGCTTGAGTGTCCGACGAATCCATACTAGTGTGACATTATTAAGCATTGCAGTTTTTACAGCGATTTATGACATTATATTTACACTTTCCTGGATCTGTTTTGGATACGATAACTTTTATCGTTTTAGATTATCAATAAGAACCTATTTCGAATTATTTTATTTGTAGTTTCTTTTTACGCAACATCTATTATAGTAACTGAAATACAAACGCCTCAATCGATTAATTGTAACTCTATTCCATCACTGACGACTTATTACATTTTAATTCTCGAAGGACCTATAATTTTTCAATGACGCCCTTGCAATACTATAAATGCAATAAATCATTTGTAGAATACTACAAATACCAATAACTATATCCTACACAGTTCATCTTTTATTACGCCCTTGCAATACTGGAAAAGCAATAAATTTTAATTTGTAGAATACTACAAATGCAATAAATGATTATATAAAAAATACACATTTGTAATACTTGTACCAATAACAATAGCCTACACAATTCATCTTTTATTACGCCCCTTCAATACTAGAAATGCAATATATTTTAATTTGTAGAATACTACATGCAATAAATCATTTGTAGGTATTTATATATAAAGCAATTCACATTCGTAATACTTGTACCATAACAATAGCCTACACAATTCATCTTTTATTACGCTCTTGCAATGCAACTATTTCAATAAACCATTTTTAGATTTTGTTTTATATACATAAAAAATGCCAATTAGTCTTTATCTATATCAGTATGACCCACATCATTCATCGTTTATTGCGAACTTTCTTCTCACTGACTGTTGAGAGAAAATGGTGTCGAGATTCGATGTGGGCGTCTTGTCTCTGCTGAAACTACACCCATTAGCAGAAGACACACTTTAATCAATGGGTTTACTACAATTTATATTTGTACTAGAGTACACATCAAATACTGTGAAGTCTTCCTACTAGTCCAAACCATCCAATTAAAATCCAAAACGTAAGAGAAACCGACCAATGAGCACCGCGTTCTAGAATTCTCTCGAACGTGTATGTAAGAATACTACGCCAATAAGAAAAGTCAATACTGTTATACGCGAAGCCGTCTCGGTTTCGATGGTTTATAATAGCAACCGCAACCCACGTAATACAGGCTAAAAATAGATATGATCGATTTTCCCCACAAATATCTAAATACAGTCGAATCTATTCCCACGGACAATCACTAGCATCATTTGGAACATATCCAGAGGCAGTGGCCTAAGTATTTCGACATACCGTCTTGTTCCCCACCCCCCTACTACATTAACACGCTCGCACGCACACTACGCACCCAACAGGCCATACAATAAGTTGTATATATACACATAACGTATGACGTTGTAAACACACGGTAGTAGAGCAAGGGGCGTTCTCGATTGGCCTGTGCTCATGCAAGGCATTGCAGAAAAAAATACACGCATCGCTGTGACGTCAGAGGTGTTTTCCGTCAGCTCGAGCTGCTAATAATACTGCTGTGACGTAAGAGGAAGGTATAAATGCTTGTAAAAGTAATGTTGGGGATACAGTGAAAATGGGGAACCCCGAACGGAGGATCCCCAGTTACGATGACTGGAGATACTTACTGGATATTTTTACGATTAGGATGGTACGTAGAAACAGACTTTGTATTATTATTATTATTATTATTATATCCGTCTACTATTCAAATAATTAATATTATTGGTACTTTAATTCTAAACCGCGTAATAGTTTTTGTTTTAATTGAAATTTTACTATTTTGTGTATTCTTTATTACTAACCCGTTGTTTATATACATGTATATATCTTGTATTTTACGTTAAATTTCATCGATTTTACTCTTTGGACGAAGCAATACACTAGATGATGCAAGCGTGCTGTTTGTAAACAATATCTGTGAGAGGTTTCCCTTACGTCACTACTAACGTGTGTTATATATATATATATATAGAGTAAGTAATAATATATCTAACGCATGCCACGAGTCATGTTGGTTTCTTTACAGGTTTGATTCACCAGTAGTTCGCAAGGAAAATAGCACTACATGTGAAATATACGTATATCGTACTTTCTATATGTACACGTGCGTGTCATTTAACTTCATGTGAAATATACGTATATCGTACTTTCTATATGTACACGTGTGTATCAGTTAACTACATGTGAAATATACGTATATCGTTCTTTCTATATGTACACGTGTGTATCGGTTAACTACTATTGACGATTGTTTTGCTCTATTCCCTCTATCATTCACATGTTCTGTCTTTTCTTTATTTCCTTTCTCTCACGTTTGATCTTCTTTCTCTGTGTGTGTGTGTGTATCTAATTGTCTCTCTCCGTCTCTATTTCTGTCTCTCGCTCTCTCCAGTACCAGTGCCGCTGTTTAAATATTGGGAGGGACAGGACTGAATAGGGGCGCCATTTGAAAGGCTGCTATACCATAATAAATGTGAATATTGTCACAAAAAAGGGCACCGCAGATTATAGGGGTGGGGGCAAACGGCCCTTGCACACTCGGCTGCTCTCTCTTTCTTTCTTTTATCTTGCCTCTCATTATTCCCTTACATTCCCAGCCCATCTTCTTTCTTTCTCCTATGTCTATTATCTCTCTGCTATATATATTTCTATATATTGATATTCTTTCTCCCTATCTTCTGTCTCCTATTTCTCCTATGACTATTATCTCTCTACTATATATTAGTATCTTTCTATATATTTATCTTCTTTCTCCCCTTATCCTGTCTCATCTTTCTCCTATGGATATTATCTCTCTACTATATATCTTTCTATATATTTATCTTCTTTCTTCACATACCCTGTCTCCTTTCTCCTATAACTATGATCTCTCTACTATATACTAGTATCTTTCTATATTTGATCTTCATTCTCCATATCTTGTGTCTCATTTCTCCTATAACTATTATCGCTCTACTATATACTAGTATCTATGTATTTATCTTCTTTCTCCCCATCTGCTGTCTACACTTTCTCCTCTCTACTATCCTATCTCTATTATATATCTTTCTATATTTTTATCTTACTTCTTTCTTCCCATCTCCTATCTGCGCTTTCAACTATCTCTTGTATCTCACTACTATGTATCTATATATATTTCTCTTTTGTCTCCCCTTTCTATTTATATATACATGTATTTAGTCTTTCTGTTTCCACCAGAAAAGAACAACTATAAGCACGTACTTGACTTCAGTTTATAGAACTGTAGGAGAAAAATAATATAACTATAAATGAACTACAGAAAAAGAGCTTAGAATAATTTTAAAAAAAACCCCTTCTAATTGTAGATAATTATTTGCTATTTTCAGTCATTTATGTACTGTATCTATCCAACTTTTTAACTGTATAGTGCTTATTTTTATAATTGCCTCTTGACTGATATATTAAGTTATTATTTTTAGCCATCACCTCACCTCTCTGTACTGTCTATTTGTTTGTCTGCAGTATATATGTGTGCCTTATAATATTTTAATGTCTATTTCTGTACCTATATATTAAGGTCATTATATATCTGAAACATATGTTTCTTTCGTAATTCATTTCTTTATTATCTGTTATCTTTCTTTGTAAAGCAGCACTTTAAACATTTCAACTACTGATATTAAAACTGTATGTTTTCAGTTAAAGAATTGATAAAATAGTTACAGGATGTTTGATGCTAAAAACTGCCCCGGGCCCGATACCATTCCCTTAAGTTCTGGTGCCCGGGGAGGGCGAGCCCGAACTATACAGGATGTGGGCAATTTATATAAAAAATATATTTTTTTTACTAAAACTAATGCAAAACCTTATTTTAATAGTGAAAATACATACTTATATTTAAGAGTCAAAATAAATTAAATATCCTATTCATGTCTCATAAACATATGTCAAGTTGTAATATCCCCTCTTATTATATATAGAATATATCTAATGCAAAACCTTATTTTAATGTTGTATACCTGCTTACATTTATCAATTAAAACAGATTAACTGTACCACAGTGTTCTTAAATAAATACCACATTGTTATATCTAAACGATCCCTGATGTAAAACTTTATTTTAATAGTGTAGATATCTGTTTACGTTTAAGCAATTAAAACAGATTGAATGTACCACAATGAGTTCTTACATAAATATCACATTGTTAAACTATTTTTTTAAATATTTAAATCATGACTGATGCAATACTTTATTTGTACTGTGTATACCTGCTTTTGAATAATTAGAAAAGATTAAATGTGCCAGTGTTCTTAAATAAATAGCATATTGTTACACCATGTTATTATATCTTAATGCTGTCTGATGTAAAACCTTATTTTAATGATGTAGATATCTGCTTACGTTATAGCAATTAAAACAGATAGAATGTACTACAATGTGTTCTTAAAATTACATTGTTACACCATGTTATTATATCTAAATGATGTCTGATCAACAGTATTTTAATGGTGGAGATATATGCTTAAGTTTAAGCAATTAAAACAGATTGATTGTACCACAATGTGTTCTTAAATGCCACATTGTTAAACCATGTTATATCTAAACTATCTCTGATGTAAAACTTTATCTTAATGATGTAGACATCTGCTTACATTTAAGCAATTAAAACAGATTGAATGTACCACAATCTGTTCTTACATAAATATCACATTGTTAAACTATTTTTATTATATTTAAATCATGACTGATGCAATACTTTATTTTAACAGTGTATACCTGCTTACGTCTGAATAATTTAAAAAAAAGATTAAATGTACCACAATGTGTTCATAAATACATGTCACATTGTTAAACCATCTTATTATATTTACGTGATGTCTCATGCAAAACCGTATTTTAGTGGTGTATTATATTACTTGCTTACGTTTAAACAATTAAAAGTTAAAACATTAAATGTACCATAATGACATTGTGTTCTTAATTATCACATTGTTACACCGTGTTATTATATCTAAATAATGTATGATGCAAAACTTTAGTTTAATAATGTAAATATCTGCTTACGTTTACACAATTGAAACAGATTAAATGTACCATAATGTTTTCTTAAATGTCACATTGTTACACCATCTAAATGATCAATGATGCAAAACATTATTTCAATAGTGTAAATATCCGCTTACGTTTAAGCAATTAATAAAATATAATAAATGTATCACATTGTTACACTACTTGTTATTATATTTAGATTATGTAAAGAGAAAAAAAAAAAAAAAACTTTAATCGGCCTCCGTGACGCAGTGGTTAAGCTGTCGGTTTCGTGTTTGGTAGGTACTGAGATCAAATCTCAGTCGATACTGAGACCAAATCTCAGTTGAGCATGGGATTTTTAATCTCAATACCGGCAAAGGTAATTGGGTAGGTGTACATCACTTATACAAACCAGTGGTCCACAGCTGATTTATCAAAGGCCGTGGTATGTGCTGTTCTGTCTGTGGAAAAACCCTTGCTGCTAATCTGAAAGAGTAGCCTTTGTGGCTGTTACTGGGTTCTTCTAAAGACAATGAGTCACAAAATACCATATGTCAGACACCTAATAGCCGCCGAATAAACAATGTGCTTGGGAGTCGTTAAACAAACAATCATCTCCTTTTAGAGAAAAAACTTATTTTGTTAACGTATAATTAAAATTGATTAAAAATACCATCTATTTATAAACAAACGTTACATTGTTAAACTATATTTAATTAAAATGAATTAAATGTACCATTCATGTTTTCATAAACAAAAACCACAATGTTACACCCCTTCCTATTATATTTAGAATATGCCTGATGCAAAACCTTATTTTAATGGTGTACCTGCCAACGTTTAAGCAATTAATATTGACTAACTGTAGAATACACGTGTTCCTAAAAATATGTTTAATTGTTACAACAGTGTTATTAAATCTAGATGATGTCTGATACAAAACATTATTTTTCTGGTGTATACGTTTAAGAAATTAATATTATTTAAATGTAGAATACGTTTTTATAAACAAATTAATACTGTTACACCAACTGTTATTATATCTAGATGCCTGATGCAAAACTTTATTTTAATGGTTTACGTGCCTGCAATGCTTAAGCAATTAATATTCATTACATGTAGAATACGAGTTCATAAACAGATGTAATATTGTTACACCAATAGTTATATCTAGATGATGTCTCATAAAAACACGCATAATTTTAATAGTGTCGCCCGCGCTTACACGTAAGAAATTAAAAAAACTATATTAAACGTAACATACAAGAATTCATGAAAGCTGATGTTTTGTACAATAACCTATTTTAATAGTGAAAATTAATCTTTACATTTAAGTAATTAATAAAATAGATTAAATGTAGCAGGTAGGTGTTCAAGTATTCCGAACAACATGTTATTAAGATTATATTCTGTACAGTACCTTATTTTAACAATGTCTTTAAGGCACGTCTTTGTCTCATTTTGAGGAATAAAGGTACTTGATAACACAATTAGTTCGACTGTATCTTGACCCTAAATTTCAGAATATGGACATGTTGAACACCACACAACGTGAAGGCAGAATACCTTGAATTACTATCGTACACATTTTAACATTGTGAAATCAAATAATTTGGAAACTATATCCTTTGTCCCAGTATCATATGACCCTAAGATATGATTTTTTCATCAGTTTAGACATACATTTCATATTCACCCATGACACCTTAAAGTCTGCCTTTTTTTGACAGCGAGTTTCTTATACCCACTATATGTGGACACTGCCTTGGGCAAATATACAGTTTAGAACAAAATAAACTTTCGTCATTTTGGTTTTGATTGAATTTACCCAGTTTTAAAGTTAAATTGCGTTTAGTCAACCAAAATATTAATAAAAGGTTTTGGGTAAGAGGATATTTAAATTATAATAGGCAGTGCGCATGCCGGATGTCACTGATGCTGCAGGATACGACAACATTTTAAGAACAATCGTATATCGCTAAGATTTTGAAAATGATTTGTATATGCATGACGTCACGTCTATGTTGATGACACTTTGGATTTAATCTGGTACAGGAATGCGATTCTGCTTACGAATAGTTTCGTCGTCAAGGCTGCATAATTTTATCAGGAATTAGGTGTGCATGTTTACAAATGTTTAGTAGGAGGATAATTCATGTTGTAAATATGTGACACACGGGGGATAATTTATGTTACGTCACTGGACTTTCTGATTTCTTGTGGTATGGATTTGTGCCGTGTCTTTCTTTCTACTTTAACCGATTCACACAATCGTTTCGATTAATCCATTTTTAGACATAATCTCTTACCTATTTATGATAATACATACGTATATTAATCTTTATATCATAATACTTTTACGATCATTTTAAATTATATATTCGTTACTCTAATACAGTAAAATATATTTAAAGCATTCACGTCGTACAGTGTATTTATCTTGCATACTCCAACTATATCTCATAAATCAATTATATTAAAACGTACATCTATTGTAACAATAATATGGAATTTAGCTCACTAATTTAGCATATATCTGGCACGTTCTTCAAATTTTATAAAAATAAAAATCAAGAAATAATTTGATTACTTAAGATACTTTTAGGTTATTGCAAACAGTTCTATATTTTCTTTTCAGATATTAGCAATAATTTATAATTACTTTAAAATTTTCTCTGGTTAAGCTAATAAGATTGAAGAGCTTCGTTCTGCAGTACGATATATTATCGGCCAGATTCCACCCATTTTAAAAATCGTAATAAATTCTGCCTTGATAACAACAAACTTAGTTCGACTATATCCTGACCCTAAATTTTAGAATATGGGCATGTTGAGCACCACTGCATGTGGAGGCTGGGTACCATGATTACTAACTATACAGAAAGAAGTCTGGTACAATATCCAATTTTAACATTGTACATACGTCTTCATCATTTTGATGAAACCAAAGAATTTTTAACTCTGGCCTTTGTCTCAGCATCATCTAAACGTAAACTGTATGATGTTTGTCATCAGTTTAGACATACATTTCATATTCACCCATGACCCTTTAAAGTCTGCCGTGTTTTGACAGCGAGTTTCTTATACCCACTATATGGGACACTGAGTTGGGCAAAGATACGGTTTAGAACAAAATATCGTTTAGCCATTTCAGATTTGACTGAATTTACCCAGTTTTAAAGGTAAACTACATGTAGTCAACAAAATATTAATCAAAGGTTTTGGGTAAGAGGATATTTAAATTATAATAGGCAGTGCGCATGCCGGATATTACTGACGCTGCAGGATCCGATAACATTTCAAGAACAATCGTATATCTTTGCGAATTTGAAAATGATTTGTATATGCATGACGTCACGTCTATGTTGATGACACTTTGGATTTTATCTGGTACAGGAATGCGGTTCTGCTTACGAATACAGTTTCGTCGTCAAGGCTGCATAATTTTATCAGGAATTAAGTGTGCATGTTTACACATGTTTAGTAGGAGGATAATTCATGTTGTAAGTGTGTGACACACGGGGGATCATGGAAGTTACGTCATTAGACTGTTCTAATTTCTTGCGGTATGGATTTGTTTTGTGTATTTCTTTCACGGATTCACACAATCATTAATCTATTAATCCATTTTAAGACATAAACTCTTACCTGTTTTGGACAATACGTACGTTATTATATTAATCTTTTATGATCATCTTAAATTATATATTCGTCATTCAAATACGGTAAAATAAATTTAAAGCATTCACGCTGTACAGTATATTTCTTTTGAATACATCAATTATATCTTCTAAATCCTTTATATTTAAATGTACATGCATTGTAACAATAATATGGAATTTAGCTCAGTAATTTATCCTACATCTGGCACCTTCATAAAAAATAGGTTAGTGGAATATTTCTCTTTTAAATATATAAATGTTTAAAAATCAAGAAATAATTTGATTCCTTTAGATACCTTTTGGTTATTGCAAACAGTTCCATATCTTTACCAGATATTTGGAATAATTTATAATTTGATTTTTTTTCTTATACACTGGTTAAGGTAATAAGATTTAACAGTACGATATATTATTGGACTGATTCCACCCAATTAAAAATCGTAGTATCTTCTGTGCTGCCTTGGGAATTACTTTGAAAAAGTGTACTTTGTGTGGTGAAAGCTGGTTACTTCTAATCAAATCTCACAATATAGTTATAAGATATTAATTCTTTACCAGTTTGACTTGATATTCTACATAAATTACTTCTAATCTGTATTAATAAATAACACGTATATTTTATATTAAACTGGAAATATTTCTTCTTATTATTCATCTTCTTTTTCACCCTCTTTTTCTTCTTCTTCAGTGGGAGTCCAGTCTGTAGGTGGCAAGGTGTTTGTTAAGCTTTCATATTTAATGAGAAGCTTACATAGTATATCTTTCATATTTAGTGACTAGACCATACTTCGTATTTTGATTCATTAAAAAGTGTTTATTACAAAATATAAAGTTATCTGGTGTAAGTTAATGTGAGACAATACAAGTCATATCTTGATCGAACCGTACAAAGCAAAGTCCAAAGGATGTACAGACAACCCATATGAAATATTGTTTGAGATATTATATACAGTCATAACATATACGATAGTCAATTTTCTAACCATTTTAATAGTCCTTCTGCTCCAGCACGTAGTTCATCTAATTGTTATGAGCATACTCATTCTAATGGCAAAATTATTATAAAACATGTTTTGTTATATTAAAGTTATCCCAAATTATTTTTCATATTCTACACAGAGATTTTTCGTTCCAAATTCGTTGCTTATGGTTCAATACAAATGTTTTAAGTTTCATTATAAGTAATAAAACATAAAACAATAGCTTCCAAATTTATAGTGATGTTTGAAAGAAAAGAATTCCATTTTTGACTGTTTTAGCTGTAACTCAATTCAATGACATACTAATACTTAACAGATTGGATTACGTCATCACTAATATTGTCCATATTTTCCAAATGTTCCATGATTACAGTCTTACACGAATATTCCATTTTATTTTGTTTATTGTGTTTGCTATTACGATTTATTCTTATCACTATCATGTGAAATTTTGGGAACTAGATTTGTAAACTGTTTTCTGTAAAAAAAACAAGTACTTTCAAGATGATAATTTAAAAATTCTCTTTCAGGTTACATTTTGGTACATTTACACTTTTTGTTCGAGTACATCGCTGCTTCAGAACCAAAAGGGTGTAAGTCTGGGTTTGGCACGTACTGGTATTACTGAATACCCCTAAGGGAGCAGCATCTGGAACACAAAGGATGTATACAGGCGTCTGAAGCTATCCTACATTTATTTTGAAAAAATATATATTCCACATAAAACTTATGTCTAGGTGAGAAACAGTTTTTGGGCCTTTTCTCCATTAACGTCTACCCCAACTTACTCCCTTTTGGTTCTGAAGAAGCGACATTATAAAAATAAAACAAATAATGTGAATTCTTAGAGATAATCTGTTATTCTATAATTTAATATTTTAGTAATAAACTACAAGTCCAACCACAGCCTTGAAATTTGTTTTATTCTCTCAAGATATTAATCTTTATTTTTTGGTTTTTATGAGGACTGCCATCCAGACTACCTCCAAGGCCATTTTGAAATTTGTTAATGACATCATAGTAAATGTATGCAATAATTATACAAAAGAAACAAAATATTAATAATAATAATAAAAGTAATAGTAATAATACTAATGATGATAACGATGATGACAATAACAAAAATAAAATAAAGTAAAATAAAAGTTGCCATACTAAAAGCATAACTGGAAGACAAGTATAAATAAGTGAATTTTAACTTATTCCCTTATTCGTGGGCATTTTGTAAATGTTGTCTTGCAGTGATTTTGTAGTCTAATTAGTATTCATATTAAGTAAATGTATTGCCATGGACGTATAATTTATTTTAATTATTAATTAATCTGTTGTCATGTCATGGTTGTCTTCTTCTAGATCGTCAAAATGACTACATGAATTTGCAAAAGTAATTTTGTACGAAAATAATGAAAATTAACTCAAATTGAACCTTCAGCTGAGGGCATGTTTTAATTTTATTTTGGTTCTTTAAAACTATTTAAAAAAATGATTTTCTACTTTTTAGAAGAGCCCAGGATATTATCCAAGTAGAACGTTTGAAAATTCAGTCCAGTAGTTCTCAGCAGGGATCACATTTTGTTTTATGTCAAGAACGGAAACAACAGAATGTCATGGATGCACAAACGTTTTAATAATATACATCATAGTGTTTTCAGTTAGTAAGTACTATTTTTCACATTGGTTTAGGATGAAGTATTGCATATACTACCCTCCCTGGCTTACAATACAATAAAACGTTTTCAAATTAAATACATATAAACAGTTGTAATTTGTTTTTAATTTAATTTCATCTTTATTTCCAATCCTCTGCTTACTGCTATATCCATCCGTTTTGTTCGTCAGCGATTTGTTTTTAACAGTAATACTGTTAATTACTTTTTTAAGCTACATTTGTTACAATAAACCGTCTAAAATTTGTTAATTTCTTTTGATAATTCAGACAGTATCTTTAACAACCTTTTTTTCACTTAGATTTAAAATATTTAGAATTTGAAATCTCAGTAAATTATTGCCTCAAACATCATTTGATGTTTTTGGGGTAAATTTACTGATTCTGTCTGTGATGAACAATAATTATAGTCATCTCCTACTCCCCCACCAGCTGAAATCTAGGAATTTGTGTTGTTTGTTTTACCTAAAAGATCACCAGTTACTCAAAATTTACCAAAATGAATAATGACATCTGGATTGAGCCCACAAGTCATTTTCTATTCCAACATTAATCTCTGAATATCCGTCCGTCATATTACAGCCATTTTTAAAATGACACTATTAATATTTCGAATTAAAACATGGATAAAGTGGCAGTTCTCATAAATATGTTAAAACTTTTTCATATCTCATGGGCGTTGGAGCCGGGGAGGGGGGCTGGGGCTGCATCCCCCCAATAATTTAAAATTTTAATGTTATTCTTGTCTTTTTTTGGTAAAGTCAGTTGCTTCTTAGTATTAGCAGCCCCCCCCCATATGAATTTCGTTCCAACGCCACTATATCTGCTATCCAATGCATATGTATATACAATTTATTTTATCTATATTTTATTTATTTATTAAAATGTTCAAAACCACAAATTTAGGATATGTCATGACTGCTTAATCTTTCTTTCTTCTTCCTCTCAAACCCCTTACCATCTTTATAAATCCTGCTTTGTTAATTGCACCCATTAAACTCTTCACAATAATAATTTGTACATTAACTAAAAGTAGATCCATCACTTAATGACGTATTTGCATACGAGTGTATTTTTATAATAATGCATATTGTTTTCACTCATAGTTTTATAGAATATTTTAATTGTTGAATGCTGTATTTTTGTATAGTGTTTCAAAACTTATTCTATAAGGTAATGAATAAGGAATCCCTAATCATAACATTACCGATGTATAATGAATTTAAAAAAAATAAATAAAAAAAAAATAAAAGGAGGCAGTTCTCATAAAAAAGTAAAAAAAACACACACCAACAACCCAAACACGTAAAGCTTTGATACAAAAGCATCTAAATATTTTGCAAAGGTTATGGTTTTGTTAGCCATGTTTTATTACTAAAAGTAAGTTAAGGAGACCCTATATTATAACGTTAGCTAAAACAACTATTTGAATATTTCAACACCCCCAATAGCCGATGTTTACTTTTGTGCTGGGGTATCGTTAAATAAATAAATTGAATGTTTCAAATACTACTGAAATGAAGATCAGTCCATATGGTTTACTTGTTATAATAGACTATTGGCTTGGAGGTAGCAGGATCGAATCTCAGTCGAGATATGGAATTTTAAATTTAGAATAATTGCTCGGTATCACTCAGTGGGTAGGTGAATACAACTTACACCGACAAGAGGTCCACAACTGGTTTATCAAAGGTCACGGTTTGTGTTATCCTCTCTGTCGGATATTGCATATGAAATATCCTTTGCTTGTTATCAATAAGAGTAGCCACACTGCTGTGGGTGCAGCGGGTTTCGTCTCTCCTACCAACACTAACTTCTGTCTTTGATAGACAGCACAGGAAGCTTAGATGTGTGCTCAAGACAGCGTGGTTGAACCTTAATTGGATATAAGCACGAAATTAAGTTCTACATCCAACCAATGAAATGAAACGCACAAATATTCTGATACCAAATTTATGTTTCAAAATAGTTTAGTGTTTTGTTTAACAATGTGGCACATATTTAAGGCGCGTCTGCAGGATTTCTGAAAGGTGGTCCAAATGTGGTTTTATGAAAGGGGGGTGGGGCGAGAACCAAATTGCGATGAGTGAATAGGACTTAAAATGGTAAATTTTTACGTCCTTCCACACGGAAAACAATTTAAAAAAAAAAAAAAATATGATAAAAAGGGGATGGGTCCGGACCCCGGGACCCCCTGGATTCGTTACTGTATTTAACAACGAATGTTGTTTTCACCAGGCTATTGAAGACGAAAGTGCAATAATAACATAAGCTATTGCGCCAGATTTCCTGTTAGTCAATAATGGATACTGTCGTGAAATGGTCTCTAAATATATACTAAAGAAAGCACTATTTAAAGCTTTCAGGATCAGAAAAAAATCGACAAAATGTTAGATACTACTTCTATATAAGACGTTGTCATACGTAGACGTGAAGGGTGGAGAACAAGGAAGAGAGCTCGACATACAGAAAATGGACTGCTACAAATGCGAAGTCATCCATTTTGTTGTACAGCTTTGTGTAGATTCTGCTGTTATTTCAATCGCTAGGCTAAAACCAAGGTATGAAACAAACAATCTGAGGTAAAAATATACATTCTAAATTAAACTTTCAATAATCGTATACTATGCATACGTTTCAGAATATTTAGTTATTGAAAGTAATATTTTGAGATTACAAAATACTTAAAATTTTATAATATATATTTAAATATAAGGTGATATAAACATGTGTTATAAGTGAATTGATTGATAAATAAAATTAAACAATAAATATTAAAACAAAATTATGTAAATAAATAAATAAATCCTATTCCCTCCAAATCAGCAAGTAGAATTTTTGTATTAATTTTTTTTCTGCTTTATATTTTACTGACTGAACTTCGAAGATTTAGTTTCTTTATTTATTTTTATTATTTATTTCTAAAATGTATTATTTATTTAAAAAAATACTTTTTAAAAATGTTTTTATTTCATTTTTATTTTTTTAATTTATTTATTTTTATTTTTTATTTTTTAAATTGTTGTCATAATTAACTATACGTATTTTAAAAATATCATACACCAAACTAGCAAATAAAATTTATGTTTGTTAAAGTGTTTTGCATAACATGTACAATATTTATTCACAGTAAAGAATTCACACGACTCTTTCCAAGAGGTTATATAATCGCTTTGGAATATAGACAGCGGTCGTGTAATCTCTTGGTAAGAGTCACAAAAAGTCTACAGTAGCAGATAAACAGACAGACAGACATACAGACCATTGTCTTAGTGCTACAGACAACATAGAAAAGGATCAGCATTATATACTACTCAACCATGAAAGTCAGTGTTACCTGCTTTGAATAATTATGGTGAAGTTATCAAGAAACACGTAAACAAATTTCAAAACGTCATGAAAGTGTTCTGTAGAGACAACATAGAAAAAGGATCAGCATTATTTACTAACCCCTACTCTGCCATGAAAGTCTATGTTACCTGCTTTGAATAAGTATGATGAAGCCATCAACAAAGATGTTGACACATCTCAAAACTTCTTGAAAGTGTTCTGTACAAACTTGTTCAGCCAGTATGGAATAAGATTTTGTTTTGTATCATTTTGTGTTTCCACAACCAGTTCAAGTCATACGTGAACGAGGATATTACTAGCTGTTATTATTCAACTATTGATAGATTCACCGACTAAATGGAAATGCAGCTTTATAAAAACACAAAATTTGAACAATCTTTAATTTGTCTACTGTGTGTTTCCAAAACTAATTCAACTCTGCTTTGGAAGGGCTAATTATCATTCTTCTTACATCGGAGAGAAACTAATCACGAATATGCCACAAACCTCTGACATACGAGAGCGAAAAGACGAATATACCAGTTCAGCTAACATTGAAATATTTGCACAATCTTCAAATTTCATTTTTCACACATTTGTGTTTCGAAATCAGCTCAACTCACATGCGGTTGATGACTTCAATTATTCGTAAAAGGGAGAGAAAATAGCTGCACATACGTCACCATTTAAAAAAAATTCTGAATTCAGACAGACAAATAAGTTGAGAAAAATATTTAAATATTTGCACAATCCTGAAAGTGTGTTTATGTGTGACGTTTCCATAAGCAGTTCCACATAGGAATACACCAGAACAATAATTGGATTTGGAAACGTTGGAATTATATCAATACATAAATATATTCTTGACAATTTGTGCTATTTTCAAGATACAAAAAGTTGTATGCTATGTTGGACACAATGGTTGCCACTGGAATTGGACAAGACCCTAGCAGTGTTGCGTTTGACCACAGTTTTTGATCCCCAATTTGTTTGAATAGAACCTGCAACAAAATATTTATTCCCAGAGCTTGAAGGAATACAATTCATGCATGCATGGTAAGAATACTTTAGGATCCTAATACTAATATGAAGAATTATCAATAAATCAGCACCGTCAACGAAGGAGATTCTACCTTAATGTGTATGGACATGAAGCTGTCTAGATATACGGATATATTAGGAAAATAATTGTCAGAAAAAGCACCTTCAAATATGGCAAAAACCAAAACAGGAACAAATGCGATATTACCCAATAGTGAAAAAAAATTTCATTTGCTAATATTATAAAAAGATTCAAGCACACTCAGCTTGGACAAGTCTGAAAATGTCTGAAACTCGAGAACCCTTTCTCAAATATATTCCAATCTTGTAAACAAATACAGGTACATTGTATCAATAAGGATTGAATATTTGTATATTGTGGTATCTATGTGTAATCATAATCAGGCAAGATAAGAAGTTTGTGTGGGGGTGGGGGTTGGGAGGAGGGGTCAGATGAGCCAGTTGGCTTGAACCTATGATTTTGAGGGGCCTATATCCCCTGTTATTTAATACTGATTACAAAAATACATAATTACTAGTAATTTTTAAAATGGGGGCCTACATTTCACATCTGGCCTATGCCTATTACCAGCTTTGCACTGGCTTGATCATAAGCCATTCTTTGAACTGTTTTTAATATATGTGAAATTACTTAAATATAATCTATCATTTTATTATTATATATCGAACAGTATTCATTAAGTTCGCAAGTTTAGATACTTCAAAAGGAAATTAAAATGACGACGCCTGTATACTAGTGTCTCAAATATTAGTAATAGGGAAACTTGTATCTCATGACTGGACTAAGTGTTTGACTGAGCTGTTTAGAAGTGAAGAGAAACATTTATAATTAGCAAATTCAAATCAAATCTGTTTATTGTTTATTTTATAATGAATAGTTTCAGAGATTAGTCATGAAAATACTTCTTTCAAGCTATGATATTCTTGTAAATGATTATGTTGTTTTCTTATTTCTAAAGTCAAAATCAAGGTCAAGAGTTTAAGATGCTAATCTGAGCAAGCACATTTTCCGACCTAAGCCAGCGCTTGTCCACAAATGAAAGAAAGAAAGGATTGTTTGGTTATCGACACCCAAGTACATTGTTTATTCAGCGGCTATTAGATGTCTAAAATATGGTATTCTGAGACTCATGGTCTTTAGAGGAAACCCGTTATTACTACATAGGCTGCATGTCCCTATTTCTAAATAGTTGAAGTTTATATATTTACAGCTGATACGAGAAAAGAACTTTCAAAAAGACATTGCTATAATTAAGTACGATTGTGTCAGCTCAAATGGAAAAATATTGAAAATAGATTTTTTTCAAAATATTCACAAATAACTTTCATTGTCTATGCCAATCAGTTAATAGTGGTGAAATCCATTATTCAGTTACGAAGTGTATACGTTGACTTCACTAAAATTATGAATATTTTATGATGAACAAACACACAATGGACAAATGTCTCAATCTATAAATCATTTTAAATATTATTATGAATACAGTAGCGGATTCGGGTTATATATATATATATATATTTTACCCTTTTCTGAGTGGAAGGACGTGACAATTAACCATTCACCCCCCACCCCCATTTCTATTCACTCATCACTTTTGGACAGCTCCCTTTTCAGAAATCCACATTTGGACCCTCCTTTCAGAAATTCTGCATCCGCGCCTGGAATATATTATTCTGACGTCATGCCAAACCAGTTGTTTATAAACACGAATATATCTGTGTGTACTGTATAACTGTTTTAAACAGTTTGCTAAAAATGTGTAATGCCACTACAAAACTATCAAATGTAATACATGTTCCCAACGACTCCCTAATTGTTACTTTATCAGGTAATATTATACTCAAGACATTTATTACAATTTGCAATAGAATATATGTTTTAAATAGAAATTTTATTTGAGTTTTCCGTGACCAAAACATATCAAATGATATACCAGTATATTTAAGACTGTCAACATCTGCGATAACAGTATGATTTGGAAACACAAAAATATGTCTTGAACAAATTGTATTACTAACCTAATTACACATATGCATTACCATGGAATGTGTTATGTGTCATTATACCATGAAATACAAGGTATCCGAAAATTATCTGTACAACTTCATCCTTGAATGAAGTTTATGATAGCATATGTAAGATTAAACAAGATTTTTTTTAGAATCCGTAGTTTCCAAAATTTCTGTTATTAAAGTAACAATGTTACAAAAGTTCGATATGTGCATCATTAGTGCAGTAGCGGATCCAGAGGGGGGTCCAGACACCCCTTTTCTATAATTATTTTTTTTTACATATATTTTCCGATTGGAAGGACGTGAAAATTAACCATTTTTCCTCACCCGTCACATGTGAACACCCCCCCTTCAGAAATCCTGCATCCAGACAGAAGTTGTACAGGTAATTCTCCGACACCCTGTATATTACCCTCTTCCTATATATATATATATTGCCATATATTTGGTATTGTATTATACTGTGGAATTGCCTGGGTGTAATGACGTTATTCTATACAGGTTCAAGGTCAGTCAAAACCAGCAGCATTGCGACATATAAATAGTGTATTACCATACCATTTCATTTATTAGCTACATACTTGCAGATAATACAAGAAACGTCATGCATATCTGCACTAGCTTAGAAATACAAATATTATACTCGTTTGACTATTCCATCTTACAAATTTCTTTTTTTAGTTTGTTTTGTTAAACGACACAACGAGATCACATTGATTTATTAATCATCGGTTATTTGATGTCAAACATTTCGTTATTTTGACTCGTAGTCAAATGTGAGCCAGCCACCAACGGATTTTGAACCACTGTCATCAGCTTGAGAGTCCGAAGTTCTACCGCTGGACCATTGAGGCTCTCTCTTACAAATCAAAGATTTAGATACGTTGATGTGCAATCATGATGACAGCCCACCTTTCGCAAACACATAGTATCATCAATAGTTTGACTTATGAAGCAAAACCTCACGATATTCCCTATACACCACTTATACTCTGTCATGTGCAGAGATGCAGCTTTAAACAAGGTAACACTATTGCGGTTTTAGATTTAAGATCTTGGTGTCTGTATCAGAATGGATACAGAAATTGTATTTCCTGTTCTTCATCTGTTATTGTTTATCGATAAATATAAGCTTTAAAGTTGAATTCTGTAAATTATGTACGTTTGACTATATCCTCCTTTTGTTATATTTCCGGTAATTGAATACAAATATGAAGAGGTAAATGTTGCCTGAGGCTGTTGTACAATGTGATAATTTCCGGTTGTTGGACAAATAAATGAATAATGATGGGTGGTGTGAGGTAAGATATTCGTGGGTATATCTCCTGAAGTTGGACAACAAAACTATATTATGTGATTTGATGCCTGATATATTCCTACATATTTCCATTTATTGCAGAGATACGTTTTAAATGAGACCAAGTGTACATGGATATATTTCCAATGACTAGATAATCAAATGGTATATAATTGTGTGATCCGAGGCCTGATATACGTGGCACATTTTCATTTATTGGACAATAGTGATGTATACAGGGATAAAACCTAATAGGACAAAAGCTAGGTTTTACCACGTGTGAGGGTAGTTTTCTGCTATTTGTGTGGATTCTTAACTGCCGAGGACAACAAAATAACAGTATGGAGCGTGGGAAGGGACATGATGTTTACAGTATTAATATTGCCTGGCTACCACACAATAATAATTTGGTGACAATATAAAGTTGGTGGTGCTTAAATAAGTTCCAGGTGTATATATGGGTCTGCGACCCGATATACATGGACATATTTCAGGTGGTTGCACAAGCAGTTAGATGATGAAAGATATTTGGTCTGAAGGTCTGAACCTGGATGTATGTTGATATATTTCCGGTAGTTGGACAAGCGGTTAGATGATGAAAGATATATGGTCTGAAGGTCTGAACCTGGATGTTTGCTGATATATTTCCGGTAGTTGGACAAGCAGTTAGATGATGAAAGATATTTGGTCTGAAGGTCTGAACCTGAATGTTTGCTGATATATTTCCGGTAGTTGGACTAGCAGTTAGATGATGAAAGATATTTGGTCTGAAGGTCTGTACCTGAATGTTTGCTGATATATTTCTGGTAGTTGGACTAGCAGTTAGATGATGAAAGATATTTGGTCTGAACCTGAATGTTTGCTGATATATTTCCGGTAGTTGGACTAGCAGTTAGATGATGAAATATATTTGGTCTGAAGGTCTGAACCTGGATGTATGCTGATATATTTCTGATAGTTGGACAACCAAATGAAGAAATGACTGGTCTGAAACAAGTTGCACGAAGATATAACCGAGATGACACGGACAGACACACAAATGATCTATGTCCCCGCTGGCGCGGTCGCATGCACATTCATAATAAAAGGCTGATGTGCGTGAGACAGCGACCACTTGGGTCAGAGAACTTAACTGCAATGACGATGAAGGACAGAAGCCGATTCGTTCACTCCAATTGTTATTCACAGACAAACGAGGAGAACGTCACTTTATGTGAAATAGAAACAGAAATAATTAATCCCCAAAAGACCAACAACAAAAAAAAAAATTCAAAATATAGTCACGCAAAATGTATAAATATACGATTAACTGTTTGGTCGACAGTAAAAGAATCGGTAATATAATATTTATATGTCGCAATGTTGCTGGTTTAGGAAGATCTGTAACATACCATCTATATAAATTCATATATATACATATAATTGTTAATGCATTGAATCCATGTTAAAAATGTACCTTGGGGTATCAAAAATATCACTGTGGTGGAAGTCACTACCGAATGTTCCAGAAAAGTATAAATAATTAACCCTTTACAAAACTTTCCGATTTCATGAGAATAGAAATTGCTAACATTGATATAACCAATGCACTAAAATATGATTCGCACTTATTTTGTAAGTGTTAATTATAGCTACCAGATTACTATATTAAATATATTATGATACTTTAATAATTAAATCGTCAGAAGTCAAAAGGACATATACCATCCGCTTCTTAGAAAGTTTAGTATTAGTAATGATTCCCAAATATAGTTTATCTGTACGAAGAATAATTGTAATTATGTCTATTATACCCCAAAGGACATTTTAGCATAGATACCAAACATCAAAACATTAAAGTCATCAGTTTTTATTTTGACACTATTTTCAGGTAAGTGCTGATATACTATATAGTAACTATTGGTACAACATGATGTATTGTATTTTGTGTTTCAATGTAACTATTATAATATGTAATTAATATATATTTTGTTAATAACATTAGTCCAAAATGATTAATGAATAGATAGTTGTTTAACGACTACCGCACCCCATATTCCTACTACCAGCTCACACACACACACACACACACACACACACACACACACACACACACACACACACACACACACACACACACACACA
>JAULBS010084915.1:0-13104 GCA_032355785.1 Symmetromphalus regularis | reverse complement strand
TATGTTATTAAATAATTATTTTATTTCAGCTGCTCTGGTTCAGAAGGCAGAATATTGCATGAAATAAACCATGTATGTTATTAAATAATTATTTTATTTCAGCTGCTCTGGTTCAGAAGGCAGAATATTGCATGAAATAAACCATGTATGATATTAAATAATTATTTTATTTCAGCTGCTCTGGTTCAGAAGGCAGAATATTCCCACCAAGTGAGAAAACTCAAAGACTGTATTTCTGTGCTCTTCATGTTTCACCGACGTCCAATCAAAGACCTTGATTTTCGTCAGAACATCAGGATGTGGACACAAAAACTGGTGACTCACTTTTCCTTCCTATTCTTTTGTGTTTTATAAGTGAACATAACAGTGAGCCTTAGTAATCCACTCATAGGACATTAGACTGTCACACTGACGTCTGCAGTTCAAAACCCATCAGAGGATGGCTCACACTTGACTGCGTGTGAAAATTACCAAATGTTTGACATCCAGTAGCTGGTGATTGATTGTTCAGTATGCTCTGATTGTGTCAAACAAAATCAAATAAATTAACATAACACAGCTTGTATAACATGCCATAAGCAGTTTTCTTCTGTTATTTTATGTTATAGTGTTTTTGTTATTTTATTTTATTGTATACAATGAACAGAACTATTTTAAAGTATTGTAATGTAATGAAACACATATTACCTTTGTCTGCATATACATTAAAATTATCATAAAAGTTCCTTTTTATATACTTTGAATGGAAAAGGTAATATGGTTTTGTCAAACTCAAATGGTCTATAAAATGTCTTGCTAGTAAATCAGCACATGTACTCAGATAGGGCAATTGTTTATATTTACTTAGATGTCATTGATTATATTTTTTAGGTTGCAACACTTCTGAGGTTGGCAACATTTGAAGATCACTTGTTCATTCTCAACCATGTCCTAAGGTGTCCAGCTGGAGTTGGAAATTGGGCAACAAAATTTATACAGATCCCTCCACCACCAACTGCAGATATTACTGCAAGTTTTGGAAATCCATTATTAGACCACCTTGTAACAGCATTGTCAACATTATTACAACCCATCATGTATGAATTAATGTTTCTTTTTCCTTTATTATCTGAACTAAATCAATTCACAAAAAAATTCAGCATATTTTTATGAACAAGTTTGAAAGTTTTCAATGTTGAACAGTTACTGTCAATAATAAATCTAGCCTAAATATAGTGTTGCTTTGCAAACTCAAACTTTAATTCAGACATATTAAAGCATGACAAATATTTTATTACATTACCATGTGTTAAATTTCGTTAAACTCACACATGGTTTAAAGACATTAAAAAATGTATTTTGAATAATAATAAATGTGTATTGTCCACCAGCCCAGGCCCATCACAGTAAACAAACAATGAATAGCCTAAGCAACAGCAGTTTTTAGTACACATACCTACCTTAATAAAACACCTTTAGCTCACAATATATGATTGAAAACACACTCATTGTTATATGATCGGTATTCTAAGGGGTCTCATCATTTAATCTCTATTTACAAAGTCACTAACTCTCCCAGAAACTTGTTCAAATGGTAGGTGTATTTATTGATAGAGATTGGAATTTTCTGCTAGCCTAGGATAAAAATCCATATTTAATCAAATTGATGAACAATCTTTGAGTACTTATTTTAGCATGGACTAATTTCTGCAAGAAGAAAAATGAAAGATTACATAATATTTGCTATAATTACATTTTGTTAGTGCAAGAGATGAGTTCATGAGTCAGATGAGGACATCGGTGACCCCACAGAGCTTGGAGATGGAGAACACCTGGATCTTGGTTGATTCAGATGGTGAAGAGGTCAGTTGCTTTAGATTTTGGTTCAAATATTGCTTTTTTATAAAAACTTATTTCTGTGATTGTATTCAATTAAGATTCAAGAATGCTGTCATGAAATTGCTGTTTGCCCCAAAACAGGGGTCATAATTACAACCCCTGCAATTAAGAAAATGTCCACTGCAAAATCAATGCTGTAGAGAAATATAGTCCATAGCTATTTTAGCATTAAGTATACTTTATTTTTAATAGTAAGAACAAAATACACTTTTAAAAAACTATTTTAATCTATGGCAAAAAAGAGTCACCGAGATTGAAAAAATGCGGAAATCTCAATGGCATTCAGGGGTTGCAGTTAGTATGAAAGATAGCTGGCACATAGGCTACTCTTTTTGTTATTAACAGCAAGGGATCTTTTATGTGCAATTTCACAAATACAGGATAACACAAATTATGGCATATGGATGGACCTTCCACTTTTTTACTTTTTACTGAAGATGGTACTAAGCTGTGTTTGTGTTTGAAAGACTTACAGCATTTCATTTTAATTCCAGGATGAAGATCCAAGCAATGTTTGGCTTTACCTGCATGAAAATGATATTGTGTCTATACTCAAGCAGTTTCCTGTTACTCTAGTATTTGCTCATATTCTCAAAGCATCTGTCAAAGACTCAGGTGAGATATTTTATACTTTTATTATTTTACTGTATTTGAAGATCCACCAACTTATACATGTAAGGTACAATATTAGAAAAATATTTAGAAATGAGTAAAGTGATACATAAAGAAATTGTTTTATATATAGTGAATTTTGTTTTTAATCATTAATTATTATACTGCTTCTAACAATAGTTTTATCATGTTATTGTCATAGGGTACCTACATTGATAACAATATTAACAATATATGTTGTTTTGTATAATAAGATGATAAAACAGAGGTAAGCAGTTCTGTATATTTATATAACTCAGTATATTATACCATATTTATATTTATATAATTATTATATAATTTTTTATTGTTTAGGAAATGTCGATTATGCAATTCAGCATACTACAGAAGCTGTGATGATTCGTGTGTTTGCATTTGCCACCACTTGGATGACTATTCTTGGTGGTGGGTTGAAGACATACAACATGGCTCGCTATCGCCAGCTCAACAAGAGACTGGGCAAGATGATTAGGTCATTTTAGTTTTACTCTCATGCAAACAAGACACTACAATTTAGTCATCATTTATTTATAAGATTAGTGTTTTTCTACATTCGTAACCATGTATTGTAATTCATGAGTATTTAATCTTTGTGTTATCCCTTTTCACAGAAAAGGGTGAATTGAGATACTGATCTAGTGAGTAAAATGGAAATTGTGTAGTATTCTTTTCATGCAAATAAATAATTTAACTGAAATGCAACTTTAAATTCACTTGTACACAGATGAATTCACATATTGATTACCTTACCCTGAGGATGTTGGCTCTGTATACAATAAACTTGATTGATTAAAATAAATTTCTCTCTCTCTATTTTTTGGTCACTTTTCCGCCCCGGATTAGGTGCCTTCCTCTTAAGGCGTGGAATCTGGGAGGGACATGCCCGAACCAAACTGGATGTGGGCATGTTAATAGTACTTCAAGTTCAAAATAAATTGCTTCCTATATATGTACCACACATGATATTTCCTGGAACAACCTAAGTTTATGTCTTTATACATTGTGTTTTCAGACAAACTATTTCATTTGTATCTGACCACTGGCTGAACTTCAAGGCTAACAATGTAACTAAACTATCTCCTGCTACTCTGGAGAGGCTGCAGCTTGAATTCGACCATGTCTTCATGAGAGCAACTGACTGCATTCTCAATGCTCAGAAGTATGTTATTTCTTTTTGGGGATTTTTTGTTGTGTTTTTCTAACACTTGATAGTAATTGAAAGGTGAATTCAGGAGACCTAGAGCGAGTTTATTTGAGAAAGCCAATACTCGTATTATCCTATTTAACAAAACTAAATATTGTTTGGCAATGATAAGACCAAATCTTTGTTTTCTAATTAAAGATCTTTCAACATCATTTTGTTGAAAATTAAACAATTCCATTTCAGTTCATTTTTAATTAAAATTTCCACTAACCATATTAGAACCAATGGTATTTACACGATAAAATAAAAAGTGAAAAATGTCATGAGAAGGTATATATTTTGTCAAAAACATGTTTAATTTTTATTAAAATGTGGACTAAACCATCAGGTGCATTTCTTGTTATGTCGGTAAATGGAAATATTCTTTGATTTTCAGAAAGCCCAAAACGTCATAACAAATTCTATTTTTATTTCATATGGCAACTTGAGAATGTTGCTTCAAAAAACTAATCGAAGAAACAAAAGAGATATGGCTTGACAATGTTTGGCATGATGTTGTTTAAGATTGACATCTTAGCTATTCTGTTTCATTTAACTGGGATTAATGGTTATTAGCATAAGCACAGCTTGTTCAAACAGAAACCATTGCATCTTTCAGATTTCATGACTCAGTATGGCAGTGAGTAGATCTTTCATAACTTATGTATTTATATAATTCTTGGTTCTGTTTGCAGTTCACTAAACAATATTTGGTTTTTCATGTCATTTTGTTTATCAGTTTCACCATCTGTTTTCAGTATGCTCTTAATTGTTTCAATTAAAGTATTGCTTTGTTGACAAAAATAGTCTTTTAAAATTCATGATGGCAATCAATAAAAGCTGCTGCACAGTTGGTTTTAAGCAGCATTGTACTGTAGTCACAAAGATATTAATATATTATGTAGTATGCTTATTTTCATAAATTGCCATCAAAGTGCCATAGCAACCAGTGGAAATTAAGTGCCATATAAATTTTATTGAATTTCAGAGCTGGAAAAACTGGATCATCTTAAGTCACTGTATGAGTATATTACATGATTTATAACTGGAGGTTAAATATATTTCCAGATCTGTACACAGTTCTTTAAACTGAAGTTTTCAATATCCTACATGGAAATCAGTAACAAATATTTGTTAAACTGCTTTAATTAATTGAAAAATGTCTATTTTTCTTAACAGTTTTAACAGTTTTGTTATTTGTGTACTGTCACTTACCTGACTTGATTAATAATTTTCTCTAATGTTTATCACTTTTGTTTATCTTTATAGTACCAGTATTTTTTAGATTTTGAATCTGTCAACAAGCCCAAAACATGAGGTGTTATGTATATTGAATAAATTGAATTGAATTGTCAGATTGTGTATTGAGGTGGAAACATAGTCTCGAATGACTTTCCATCATTTTGTATGTTAGTATATCAGATTCCATTAATGACAGTTCAGTTTGGTTTGATAATATGCTTAATCTATCCTAAAAAGAAGACCAGCTTGCTAAAAATAGATTTAATAAATAAGATTGCATTGTTTGTTCTTGAGTGTTAAATTGTTATTAAATTCAAGGCAGTATGCACTAAGTTGTTACACCTTTTTTATTTGTTTAGATATTATTTCTGCATTATATTTATTTTACATATTTTCATTTTATTTTTCTATTTATTACATATTTCTTTTATTTTGTATCACTGGCCTACTTTCAGTTGTCATTATTTTGATTACTTTGTTTTAAGTGAATTATTTCTGTATTTGTTTTTTTGATCATTTGCTTCTTTGTGAAGATACCTGGCTATTTGTTCTAATTTTACCATGTTAACACATGTGTTTTAATATTTTAGACTGGGATCTTGGCAGTTTATGGCAGAGATGCCCTACATGTGTGTATCATCTGACAGCATGTGGCAGTTACTGTACATTCTTCACCAAGGTCAAATCCGTTCTCTTGATCTGGATTCACTACCAAATGTTGACTTCTGTCGTGGATATTTGAAAGGTATGTTTTAATATTTTTATTAACAGTATGTATATTTTTAATGGATTTAGACTTGTTCCAAGTAAAATGACAATAATCTTTCTTTTTAGCACCCATGGTGGATTCCTGCTAGTCATGTTGCTATTTGAAATTTGTTGTAAAAATAACAGTCTTAGAAAAAATGCTTTTTTTTTAATATAGCCTGACCTATGACCTATTTGCAACTTTCTCCCCCAAAAGTGTACTGGTCTAAACATCCTAACAACTGATTGGCTGACTAAATCGTCCATAATACCCAGGTTACCTCTTTCGGTTTTCTCCAGCTTTTAGGCTATCACCTTGCTTCTAATTGAAAAGTGTATTCAATATGTTATCGGTGGGTTAATAACCTCCAATAAGCAATTTCCTAAGCTGTCAAGCAAATGTTTTTTTGTTTTTTTACAAAATATTCTTTTTACAAATTAGTAATTGATGTGAAATTGTTTTGTAGATCCAGACAGCAGGGAACAGTTGGCAGATAACTTGATGAGTTTGCAAACCAGTGAGACGATCTATCTGCTGACAACGTTTGCCAACATGGCTCAGTGTCGCACTGAAGCCGAGACGGAGTTCATTCAAACTATTGCATTTGGGGTTTTTGAGGTAATGCCCGTACTCACCATTAAAAAATCTCAACATAATTCAGTTTTATTAGCTAGATGATTGACAGATAACACTTTAAAGAAAGTTTTCCTCATTTCAAAGTACTCCTATGATGTATTTTTGTAAGATATATATTGTGCTAATGCAAAGACAGGGCAGGTAACAAACACTACAATATGTGTCAGTATGGATATTAGGAGAAAGATAGGTTTTATGTAGACATACTAAACTCAAAAGAAAATACCGGCCTTGATGGCACAGTGGTTAAGCTGTCGGTTTCACTGCTGGTAGGTACTGTGATCAAATCTCAGTCTAGCCGTGGATTTTTAATCTCGATACTGGCTCTAACCCAGAGTGAGTGCTCCACAAGGCACCATGGTTAGATGTAAGTCACTAAAACCGACTGGTTTATCAAAGGCTGTGGTATGTACTGTCAAGTAAAACAACTGAAACTGTCAGGTGTATTGCTGTATTTGTTTTTTTAATAAAACCAAGTTTCAAAAGATTTCCATATTTGAATACATATTTTTTGGTTTGAGGTGTAGGGTCTGACAATTTGTATGAATAGGAAAATGATTAGGATTGTGAATGGCCCTCTCATTTCAGTTATTCAAAAACATTGATTGTATCTTTAATATTGTATTTTATGTTAATTGTGTTATTTTCAGATTTCCTATGTCTGTAATCATACAAGAGAATTTTGTTCTAAGGTTGGCCGTGAGTTGTTGCATTCTATTATGATCCAACACCCATTCATCATGTCACTGCTCCTACAGAGGGTCAGGGAAGTTATGCCTCAAGTGGGAATGGTGAGTAGTTATTTGATGCCTGGATCACTGACTGGAAAACATGGCATTAATTCAAACATGATATTCAGGTGTTTTAATCATAATTAGTTTCAAACTCCTATAAATGATGTTTTATTAGAAAAAATAGATGGACAGACCGACATAGCTAGCATATAATAAATCTTTAAATGATACATGAACAGTTTAATTGGAAGTTGTATATTTTCTTTATTGTTATGGTGGCTACTTAAAAATGACAGACAGATCTATCATTTAACAAATCTTTGAATGATACATAACCTATTTAATTGGAAGTAATACATTGTCTTTATTATTATGGTGAATAGTTCGAAAATGATTTACAGTGCAATTCACTACATTTTGTTCGTTAAATATTTATTATGCAATTAATTTTATTCTTATTTATTTAAAACCTCTAATAAGTTTACACATTTTTTAAAATGTCTTATTAGTAACCTACTACTGAAATAATGTGTAATTTTCTTTTTGCATCTAGATGTCACTATACCTATTTCAAGATCTTCCAGTACAGAAGTGGTTGCCTTCTGACCCAGACATGGTCATATTACGACAGTGGCTGCTGACCAATGATCTGTCTCATGCAGAAAATCAGCTGGCCAGAGTTGTTCTCAATCACATGAACTGGAATATCAGTGAACAGGTTGATACATTTGTTGTAGCTTTTTATAGAATTTAAATGCTACCAGTACTATATGTTTTCGCATGTATAGAGTACATAACAATAATGGCAAGTATTCAAAAAATAATAATAATAAAATACGGAGGTTTCAGGCTAAAATCTTCAAAAAACAAATGGTAAAATGTTATACGGTAAATAAAAAATGATTTTGATAGAATTTGAATTTGATCCATTTGTTTTCTGAAATGAGTATTTGATGATTTCTTAAAAACAATTTTATCCCCATCAGACAAATGTTTTTGTGTAAATTAATGTCATGTGACATGCTGTGAAAGTACTTAACATCTGACAAGTATCAAGACCATTGAAAAGTAAATCCCTCTGGTTAGTTGACATAAATGATATAGAACAATCATTACTTGATTCTATTTGTATAGTGTATTTCCATGACCTCAATGATTTTGTTCATCTTTCTACTCTCTATAGTTTTTAAACATTGGTGTCTATTTGAATGTTTTGCAGACTGGTAAGCCATTTCTGCCCATACGTCTGCACAGACAAGTTGCACTGCTGATTGTTGAAGCCTACAACAAGTATATTTCAAACCGCAATATGAGTTCTCTTATTGGTGAAGGAATACGGCAGGTTATTACACTTCTAATCTCTGATATCTGTTCCAATTCAAAAGACAAATCTCTTATCTTGTCCCAGCACAAATAATAAATATATCATACCATCGTACCAGAAGCTGTCATTTTAACTCTTTAGTCAGACTTCATTTTTCCATAAATATCCCTATTTGCTTTGAGGTTAGAAATATATTTGCTTACAGACATTGTTTGTTGTTTTTGTTTGTTTATCAGTATCATCAAGGAACCTAATAATCTATAAAGACACCTTACATGATAATACAGAACCATCTATTAGGATCTGTGATAAATTATCTTGAAATATAATTTGAATATGGTTTCAGTATAGATCTCTTAAGGAACACTAAAGAAATTGAGTGGCCTAACCTCACGAAATTTTGATTAAAGGCACCGTTGCTGGCATTTTGATTCACTTTAATTTAGCATCACAAAAAGCCATAATCACAGGCACAAATGTGGGAGACCAGGGCATCTTCCCCAGTGCAGTCTTATTGCATAGATACACTGGGTTCCCCAAAATTCAATTTGAAAAAAAAAAATTAAGGCTCATATAAAGTGAATGGGAGGGTTAGGGGTCCCTAGTGTTTTGCTTTGCCCAGGGACCTCAAATATCCTTAAGACTGCCCTGATCTGCCCTTCTCTTTGGCCAGCATTTTGTTTTCCATTATAATTTGGTTGTAAATAATTTTGAACTCAAACCTTTAGTGTTAAAAATCTTTATTCACTTTCGATAACAGACTTCCAAGATACTGTCCTCAACAATGCTGAATCCAGCTTTGATTCTTGTTTATAATACTCTTAGGAGAAAGTTGAAGATTTTCTTACTTAGCAGTTGTCTTGAAATTGTGGGTGGATTTTCAGATGGCATCAGTAGTGAGACAGAACCAGACAAGTGAACAACATTTTAACAACTGGTCTTGGGACCTGATTCTCAAGTTGAAGCTACACAACTACACCATTGTCTCACATCCTCAGGGATTGGCTGAAGAGTTCTGCCCTCCAGATATGGTCAGAGATGATTGGCTCTTGCCTCTTGTCAAAGGTGTCGCACAGAAGAATCCAATGGCTTGTTATGTTGCACTGGTTATGTCCAATATAGGCCATGAGTATGTTTTAATTGATTAATATTGTAAACTATCTAATATTGTATCCTAACATTAAAATGAAAAATTTAAAGATTTTTTTGATAGTAATATTATTATTTTTCAGTTCGAAATTTATAAATTGTTTTGTTCTCAATTTAGTTATTTTCAAAAGTGTTTAATTTGGATTCAAATGAATACACTAAAAACTGCAGTATTCATGCATTTTAGATATCCAGTTACTGTCTCTACTGGTTAAACTTTTATAAACTGTATATATTGAACAAGATGTGTACTAAATATCTTGAAATTAATGCAGTCATGATAGTAATGAAAAAAATGGAGGTCCACCTTATTCAAATTTATAATATGATTCATTTATTTGTAGTTACGGTGCATATATGATGGGTCCTTTAAACAAAACAATAATAAATTAAAATACAAGTACATGATAATTGTTCATCATATTTTATTTAAAATTATTAAAAAGTACACAAAACTCAACTCAGCATCAGCAATAATGAAAATCTGACTAAAAGTGTTTTCTTATCCATTAGTCTGATAGCCTTGCATATTACATTATACTTGTTCATTTTTGTTATTTGGAAATGAACCCATGGTCGTTTCTACCAAGTGAGGTGATCTCATCAACAATGCTTGTTGTCTCAGTTTTAGGAAATTGCATTACGAGCTGATTGCTACACAAACAGGTGTCATATGGAAAGTACTATACCAAAGGGAGGCCACTCACATTAATTGCATGTTGCACTTTAGTCTGTCCTCCATCACTTGCATTATTTTAGTGAAACATTAATTTCATGATTTACTTTCATTTTTTGTTTTTATTTGTTATGTTTGACACCACTAGAGCACATTGATTTATTAAACAATAGCTATATCTGTTCTAATGCTATATGATCTCAAACATTTGGTTATTTTGACATAGTCAAGTGTGAGCCAGCCTCCAATAGGTTTTGAACCACTGTTATCAGCTTGAGAGTCTGATGTTCTACCTCTGGACCACCGAAACTCGTTTCATGATTTGCAATATTTAAAATAATGTATTATTGCATAATTTCAGCATTTCAAGTTTTGCCACAGAAGGTATGGACCATCTTCAGAATTTGCTGGCATGCAATCAGTTCACTGCAGCTATTCATGTGATCAGCTGTGTGGTACCCTATTTCTACCAGAAGTCTCAATACTTCTTGCAGAGTGATGGGTAAGACTGTTTAATCTGTTATTCAGGTCACTTGTCTAAAATACATTTGAATATATATACTGAACAGCTAAAAAATGTTAATTTAATTTGCGATGTTTGATTGAATAACATTTAATCATATTTTGAAAACATTGGCTGTTTTGCTTACTGGAGGCATGTGCAGAGGAGTGTAAAGAATACACAGTTTTATGATTTTATTAATTTTTTCGTCTAATTTGATTAAAGTGGATCTGAACAAACATTTGCATTTCTTTTTCTGTTCAGTATATGTTATTCTGTGAATAAAAATATAACTATATAAACATTACTTCAGCAGACATTAGACTGACCAATAATGAAAGCAATGCATTTGATGGTGGTAATAAATGTTTGGTTGAATAAATTTGTAAGTTACTGGTTGTTCAGCACAATACAACCATTAACATAATAAACCATTGTTTGTTTCAATAGTGGTTGTTTTTTAAATTTATTTATTAACATATTTTTCTTTACAGTGTAACCTATCATCCACTTATTAATTTGAACACTTTGACTAAACAGGTTTCAGAAAGTTCTACAAACCATCCTGTCAGCCGATGAATCTTTGTTCAAGATAGCAAAGTCAGTGTTGAGTTATGACTTTCCTGGTGCTATAACAAAGCAGTTAACAGATATGATCCAAGTAAGACTTTTTCATTTGCATATTACACTGAGTGGATGTTTGTAGACATGAAATATATTGTTTCCTGTTCACTGAAGAAAGATAAAAGATTAAATAATACCTTGTATATTGGGTGTTAATGCATCTTTAAAAATGTTCAAACCCACACACAATCACATGCACACACACTCCACCCCTCTCAATCTTCTCTCCTCTCCACCCCTCTGTTCTCCTCTCTCTCTACTCTCCACCCCTTTTTCTCCACTCTGCTCTCTTCCTCTCACTCTCCTCTTCACCCCTCTGCTCTTCTCTCTCTCTCCTCTCCACCCCTTTCTCTCCCCTTTGCTCTCTCACTCTCCTCTCCACTCCTTTCTCTCTCCTCTCCTATTATCTCCTGGTATCTCCTCTCCTTCTATCTTCTCTCATCTCCTCACCTCTTCTCTCCATCCCTCTCCTCTCCTCCCCACCCCTCTCTCTCCTCTCCACTCCTTTCTCTCCTTTCCTCCTCACCTTGGCTCCTCTCCTCTTTCTCCTATCCTCAAGAGCATCACAAGAAAGTACTCTGTCTTCCTTTTTAAGACTATGACTAAGAAATGAATTAGTATTATTCTAGGTCAGATTTGGTAGATTATTCATAACTTACAACATTTGCAGTATATAATTCCTTATTAAAAAAAAAAAGTTTTGGATTCCTGCAAATGTTAACCTGGCCAAAATTACAACTCGATATCAGGAATAAGCTACCGATAGTGTTCAGTCTTGTTCACTGGTTTTTCCAGTTCATATAATTGAATCCATTTAGCAACTGTTAGAAAATAAATTTCTCTTTATCAAAATGAATTATATAATTGAAAAAATAATTGCAATATTTTTATTCTTTTAGAATGAGATTTTTGAGCACCTGTCAGATGGGACTGTATCTTCCATTATTGTCTTCTGGCTAAACATTCTTATGAAGTCACCTAAAGCAACTTCAGACAGGTCAGTTTAGAAATTAATCTGCAACTCTGTAATCTTAACAGTAAAATGCAATGAAAAATAGTTCACATAATTTACGTATCCTTGTTCTCGTCTTAATTATCCAGTTTGTTTTAAAATTATATTATATTTGTTTTAAAATGATTAAACATATTCTATTTATGTCTTTTTCAGAAATTTCTGCTTTGTGATTGATAGTTTGGTCAGATGCACTTTCACTTTGAAAGGAACTTACATTGAGATTGAAGAGGTTTTCAGCAAGAGTTTTCAGGTAAAATGATTGTAACTTGCTAAGTAAGAATCAAACAGTTACCAAAACATGCATTCTTCCTAATATTTCTAAATATGGGTGATTTATATTATACTACATGTAATAATACAAAATTCTATTTTGATAATTATTATTTTACTGTTTCTGTCCTGTTTTTGGTTCTCTGTTTATTTGATTAACAGAATCATTATTTTTCAAAAGCATGTCCCATGCTGAAAAATTCACATTATTGAAGGTAGGGTACAGTCCATTAGTAAGCTCAGTGGTCCAGTGGTAGGACATCGGACTCTCAAGCTGAAGACAGTGGTTCAAAATCTGTTGGAGGCTGGTTCATATTTGACTACATGTCATAATAACCAAATGTTTGACATCCAATAGCCAATGCAGGGCATCTAGAATTTTTTTTAATCACTTGCCATGGGATCAGTGATTTTCAAAATTCACTAGCCCAACTTAAAAATTCACTAGCCCTACCTCCTAACACTACAAAGT
>JAULBS010084904.1:0-18413 GCA_032355785.1 Symmetromphalus regularis | reverse complement strand
CCGAAATACACAAGTGGTCTATAATGGTGGGGGATGGGTGGGGGGTGGGGGAGCAACGGGATGGTCCATCCCCCACTTTTTGGACAAGGGTGTGTTCCGTCTCCCCCCACTTTCAGGAACGGATTTTTGCCCTTGATCAAATATATCGTTATATCAAAATATAATGTCTTGTATCTTATACTTTTGTTATAAGAAACCAGAATCATTGCAACATCTGTTTTATGATTGGCCAAAAATCACTCAACTCTGTGAAAAACAAAGAACAATGGTTATAGCATTATAGGAAGAAGATGAACATACTGAGCTTGATTAAAAAAAAAAAACAGTATACAAAGCATAAATGATACCAGTTAGTGAAAATAATTTTAAAGATAATTAAAACAAGAACAGAATCGTAGGGATTTAAATAATTAATTTTGCTTTGCCTGTCATAGTGTTCTACATCAATCAGTTTGTGACAGACATTAAGGAAAATGTTTTTGTCACACATTTTAATATGCACGCACGCAAGCACGCATGCGCACACAAACACATGCACGCACACACGTTTTATAGGGTCATTTAGATTCGACCTGTATGATGGATGCATGTATTACATTTAAAACATATTATCTTCAGTAGAAAACAATTTAAGCTTAACGTATATGCAAAATATTAACAATTTAGTTAACATTACACACGTAAAAACATCAATAATGAGATTGTAATATATGTTTCCATAATAGTAGAACTGAATAACACATAATGAGGCTAATTATGCTAAACAAAACATGTTTGGGGCAGTTAATTATTTCTATACATGGTATTGATATTTCCGTAATGTGTGTTAAAAATATATATTGTGTCATTGATGTAATGCAGCTATGTTCTAGATTATTCTTGGATTTAGTATATAAACGACGATACATTGCGGTTAGTATAATGATTTCTGCGCAAAAGTGAAACAGCGTTGAATAAAATGATTATACAATATTACAACCCCTTGAGTAACGTTTTCTTTGTTTAACGACACCACTAGAGCACATTATTAATCATCGGCTATTGGATATCAAACATTTGGTTATTTTAACACGCAGTCAAGTGTGAGTCAGCCTCCAACGGGTTTTGAACCACTGTTCAGCTTGAGAGCCCGATATTCTAATACTGGACCACAGAGTCATTGATTAACTCAGACGATGCGAAATACACCTTGGACTAGAAAAAAGAGAAATAAAACGAAAAGAAATAAAATCAAAATGACAGCAAGGTATTATTGATTATTGGAAAGAAAATTGACAGCTTGCGATAAAGAACGTTTGTTAATACAAAAAGTAAAGTTTCTTTTATTTAAAGTAAAGTTTGTTTTATTTGATCATCGGCTATTGGACGTCAATTATATGGTCATTCTGACATATGTCTTTAGAGGAAACCCGCTGCCGCCACATAGGCTACTCCTTCCGATAAGCAGTAAGGGATATTTTATATGCACCGTCCCACAGACAGGACAGCACATACCACGGCCTTTGATAAAACAGTTGTGAACCACTGGCTGGAACGGAAAATAACCCAAACTGTGTTTTATTTAACGATTCCTCTAGAGCACATTGATTTTTATCTTATCATTGGCTATTGGACGTCAATCATAATATGGTCATTCTGACATATCTATTTAGAGGAAACTCGCTGCCGCCAGATAGTCTACTCTTTTCCTATAAGGAGCCAGGGGTCTTTTATATGCACCGTCCCACATTCAGGACAGCACATACCACGGCCTTTAGTGAACCAGTTGTGGATCACTGATTGTATAGGAAAATAGCCCAAACTGCAAATGGGTCTACTGAGAAGGATCGATCCGACGACCGACCGGTTTGTTAATACAGCGATGATACTGTGTATTCGCAAAAAAGTCCACATGCCTGCCTTTCATTTTATTGGACATCTTTTTCAACACAGACCGATACAGAACTAATCATGTATTTTTGATGGTCTTTAGAGGGAACCCGTTACCTCCACAAAGGCTACTATTTTCATTTTATATGTGTTTTCTCGCATACAGGATAACACCTACCATAAAGGTCGGTGTGAGGGACGTACACTTACCGGTTGAACCTTGCAATATACATATGAAACAAAACGTGAGGTCAAACTTAAAATACGAATTAAATGTGACAGTTGAATAAATTGTCGATTTCGTAACCTAAGGCTTCAATATATGTTTCTCTCGTTTACAAGAGGTCGTAAAATCGTGATATCGTTTATCAAAATATTTATTAATTGACCAACTAAACACCTTCGGGACAAAAAACGATTAATTGTGGAATGAAAAGTGAGCACGAAAGACGCATACAATTTGAAAACCGGGAAAACGTATCCATCAAACCTATCAATTTTTTTTCTATAAAAAATGTCCAAAATCGAAATTTGACCATCACATCTCTAACACATTCCGTAGCCATCAGTTGCAACAAAGGTAAGGAAACATCATTTTCAAATATATTTCAAAGGGGTTTAAAAAAAAAAAATGTTTTTTTAAAGTTTATTCCTCCAGAAATGTTTACATTTACACAGAAATACATACATATACACATACATTTATAAACATATTTCTGGAGATAAAAAGATTTCTGGAAACAAAATTAGAGTGAACCTTTTTTTTAGGAAATTTAATAATAAACATATATTTTTTACCATTAATACCTTCAATTACAATATCAAGTTAAATACTTTTACATCAGCTCATTTAATAATAAGGATGTTGTTTTTAAAATTATTTTGTTACTTTTACTTTTACTGCCTTATCTTCTTCTTCTTAATAATACCAGGAGAAACGCCAAAATAATATATTCAAACCCCCGACACTTTATATAAAATCACTTACTGTTAACTTTAATTAAAGATTAAGGAGCGAGATGTTCTTAATTTCAGGGGGCTGTATGATACTGTGGGAACATAGGATACATACTATTAACATAATAGTCGTCTGTCATGCTTTATGGTTTGTTGTTAAGATTATATTATACTTATACCCCGCGGTGGCGTGTCCGCCTGTTAAGCGGTCGGTCACCGGATCGATCCTTCTCAGTAGACCTATTTGCAGTTAGGGCTATTTTCCGTTCCAATCAGTGGTCCACAACTGGTTTATCAAAGGCCGTGGTATGGGCTGTCCTGTGTATGGGAAAGTGCATATAAAATATATCTTATAGGAAAGAGTAGCCATTGTGGCGTCAGCGAGTTTCCTCTAAATAAATATGTCAGAATGACCATATGTTTGACGCCCAATAGCCGATTATAAGATAAAATTCAATGTGCTCAAGAGACGTCTTTAAATAAAACAAACTTTACTTTATATAAAATGACACTTAATGTCGCTAACTTTAAAATATTTAAGGGATGAAATATAGCTGTATCGGTAGATCATTCGCCAGAAGTGCTTAGTTCGTAGGATCGATTCCCGTCCCAACCAGTGCGCCACGACTTATATATAAAATAAACGTGATATATCCTACCCTGTCTTTGAGAATTCATATAAAAATTCATTGCTATTAATGGAAAAAATGAGTTTCTTCCGAAGACTACATACCAGCAATAGGCCTAAATCCAGGTGAGGGAGGGGGAAGCGATTTTTGGCCTTGCATAACAGAATAACAAAATGTTTAACATCCAGTATCTGATAATTAATAATAATGTGCTATAGTGTATAGATAAATAAAACATAGACTTTTAAAAAATAACATCTTCCTCTTTCATGTATCTGTTTACATAGTGTGAGACTCTGTGGTCCAGTGGTAGGACATTGAACTCTAAAGCAGAATACAATGGTTGGAAACTGGCTCACACTTGACTACCTATCAAAATAACCAAATGTTTGACATCCAATATATGTATAGCTATTTGCCTATATATAAATATAATTATGGGCAAAATCAGAAGAAAAAAACAAAAACAAGAGGAATTCATATGAAAAAATATTAACAAATAAAAATATAAATTTTTTTTAGGCAGCTCATATATTCTCTAACTACTGGAATTTATTTCAGCCTTCAGAATGATGAAGTTGGTAATCCTCGCCTTGGCCTGCCTGTCTATGGCATCTGCCTTCTATGGAATCATGCCTTATGGAGGCTATGGAGGCTATGGAGGCTATGGCATGATGGGAGGAATGTATGGAGGCTATGGCATGGGCTATGGAATGGGATACGGAATGGGCTATGGCGGCAGCATCATGGGATATGGAGGCTATGGCATGGGTTATGGAATGGGCTACGGAATGGGCATGGGCATGGGCTACGGCTACGGAAAATAAGGTATTTATACAAATATATATGTAAATAGAATAGAATACCTGCTGGGTAGTATATTCTATGTTTCTCAGGTATAATTACTGTATATATATATATAATATGTAGTAAATACACGTAATAGTTAACATAATATTTTGGATGCAATATCATGGCCGTAGCCAGCTTTGGAGCAAAGGGGCGCTCGCCGGTAGCTTTTTTTCCTCAATTTTTCGATACCCTAGACCGACGGGGCTTGAGAGCCCTATTGTCACTTAAATTAGCATGTTCTCGCCCCGGTAGATTTCATGGCCTGGCTACGAACCTGAATATATTTACGTGCTAGGTGGTGTGCATTATATATATACTGAACAACAAAAGAAACGCAGACGTTTGTTAAGATCCTGTTTCATCAAATTAGACGAACAATTCATAAAACCATAAAAATCAAGCTGCGCACATTTTACAATTCTCTGCACTTGCCTCCAGTAAGCGAAACGGTCAACTTCAAAATATGGTTAACTTTTATTCAATCAAATATTCCAAATTAAATTTGCGTTTCTTTTGCTGTTCAATATATATAAATATAAAGTGTAGGGTCAAATATTGCACGTAGTAAATAAACTCCAGATAGTTTATGGTACCTTTTATCAACAAAATCGACTTTGTTACATCTTTTCTTGTCTTCACCTTTCCAGATGCTGAATGCCAGCGAAGACATCTCGCAAAATCTTGACATGACATTGAAAATAAAAATCATCAATACACGGAATGGCTAATACGACATTGTTTTTTCAACATATCGATTGCCCTGAATAAAATTGCATATTCCGAATAAGTTGTTATTTTTGTGTACTAGAGTATCAGGGATAGAAATTAAGAAATTATGTTTACTCGCCTGGGGAACTAATAACATTAATAAATTACTCATCCCCAAGAAAAATCACTAGTCACCCCATTTTAATTTTAAGACTGGGTTGATCCATAACGTGAATTAAAGATCTAACGTGAAGTTTCAAGAAAAAAAGTTTTTTATTTTTTATTTTAGGGAACTCACTTAAAAGGTGGTGTTTAATATAGATTTGATCGGCAAATTATCAGACTGACAGCTATATTAAAATAATACAAATTCGTAAAACAATATTTGAAAAAACATCAGTAAGGATTTACTCGCCCCAGCGATTTTTTACTCGCCTCAGGCGAAGAGGCAAGCGTTAATTTCTATCCCTGGTATCTATCAACTTTAAATGTGACCCCCAATAGCCGATGTATACTTTTATGCTGGGGGGAGGGGGTCGTTAAATAAATAAACAAACTTTCAACTTTAAACAAGTATTCTCGGTTAGCAATTCATAAAACGCTTCTAACTTGGTTAGTTGGTTGGTTGTATTTATTTTCTTGCTTATATCCAATTAAGGTTCAAGCACGCTGTCCTGTGTACACTACTCAACTTCCTGTGCTGTCTGTCCAGGACAGAGATTAGTGTTAGTAGGAGAGACGAAACCTGCTATGGCCAGACTAATGCGGCTACTCTTATCGATAAACAGCAAGATATCTTTTATATGCACTATCCCATAGACAGAATAGCACATACCACGGCCTTCTATAAACCTGTTGCAATTATAGGTATATTAGGTCGAGAAATTCATTTCTGAGATTTATTTAAATCTAACGTGCACCATTTAAGAGATAACATTTATTATATGCTGAATTTAATGTAAAAATTCACTTTTTTCTATAGCTAGTGTCAAGAAAAAAATATTTCGAGTGGGAATTTGGTAATGTAAGTAAACCACCTAATCAATTATTGTATGTATACCCTATATCAGACAATAAAAACTCTGGTGGTACTGAGAAATGGCTCAAATAGCCTAAATAGCCGTCATTTTGAATATTTAATGACGCAATCCTAATGTCAGTTTAAAATTTAATTTATAAGAAAAGTAGAGACTGAATGTGTTCATATGTAAGCAAAATCTGTAACCAGCCTTATATCTATTATTGAATATTTGAGGAACAAATGCACCATTAAGCCCAGTAGACAACAAGGACTAAGTTCGATATATTATGCTAAGGGAAGAACACCAGGTGCCACAATTAGTGCAAAGCAAAGTTTCACACTAACAAATCAGATGTGATAGTCTTGCTGAGAACATTTATGTTCCACTTAAAACTGGAGAGTTCCAGTCCTATGGTTGACATCATGTCCCGTGGTGGACATGACCAATGGTTTATTCAATGAAAAAAGAATATTCTTAATTGACATGATGGCCTAGCATAATAATATAAATAAAAGTTATGATATTGATATCATGATCAATGTTTGCATGGGATATTTGGCAATTGTTTGTAGACATGACATGTCTGACACTTTAAAACCAATTCCTTGAACAGGTAGTACCAACACTGTGGTCGAAAATTCCATACGGTCTGCAAAGCCAAACATTTAGTTAGGCATCCCGTACCAAAATGTGGATCAACAGATTAAATTGTCCTGATGCTAATGGAGGGTGAATAAAAACGTTACAAACGAGTGAAGATGAATCTAATAGGTGATCGAGATGAATTTGATGAACAGAACAAGTATTAAGGGGTTTAAAGTGATCATATATAACAAAGAATGCAAATTTTACAAGAAAGAGTCGTTCACGTACATATTATGATATCTTATTGTGGCAATTTATTAAATTCTGGAAATTGCAACGCTGGTAATAAGTTTAATCTGACACAGTTGTGGAAACGTCGTCAGATGTATTTATTGTGCTCAGGTGATTCCTCATAGATAAGGCCAGGAATCTGAGGACAGTGGCTTTTATGATCAAAACTCGATGACAATAATCTTGCTCCCTAATGCTTGAAATAAATATCAAGATAATAGCAAAATACATCATATAATGCATTTAAATTCTCCAAAATGGATTTATTACCACCATCCCTAACTCGCACCATATGTAGTTTGAAAAAAAAACAAAAAAAAAACAATATGATACCATTAAATGTAATGTATTTGGGATCTTTTTGGGATGCTCAAATTTGTTTAATGACCCACCCGACTGATGTCACCAAACAAAATACAAAGTGAAAAAGCTTTATGCATATGTAGAAACGCTATTGCCTGTTGTTTTCAAATGAAGATCACGATAGAAATATTTTAATTTATATATTTGTATTAGTTCGCATGCAGTGGTATAGAGAAAAGTGAATTTTTATTTTAAATTCAACACGTACAAATAAATTTGGATTCATCAACTTCATAAACCTATAATTAAATGTATTACATAGTTTATTTAGACAAAATCAAGTTTTAAATTGATATTAGGTTTGCCTTATTTAATATTCAAAATAGCGACTATGTCGGCCCTCTCTAAGTCCCAACAAAGTTTTTATTTTGTTATATAGGTCATACCTAAGATAACTGAGTAGGTGGTTTACTTTCATCATCAAATTTCCATCTTGCTGTAGAAAAATGTGAAATTTTGTATTAAATTCAGCATATACTAAATAGTATCTCTTAAATGGTGCATGTTAGATTTAAATAAATGTTAGAAATGAATTTCTTGACATTATAAACATATGATTACATATATTACACGTTTTTTTTTGGGGAGGGGGGGGGGAATAAAATTAACAGTTTTGAACTGGTTAACTTACCTAATTAAATATTCACAATGGCTGCTTTGGCGGCCGTTTGAGCAATTTCTCAGAGTGCCATCGAAGTTCTTTTTGTAAGATATTTTATACTCATGATATTTAAATAGGTGGTTTGCTTTCATCACCAAATTCCCACGGGACCTTGGTATAGAATTTTTTTTTTATATTTTTTTTTACATTATATTCACCATATAATAAATGGTGCGCGTTATGTCTAAATAAATTCAGAAATAGGTTTCTCGACCTTATAAACCTATATTTACACATATTACAAAGTTAATTAGATAAAATTAACAATTGTGGACTGATATTGGGTTTACCTCATTAAAAATTCCCACGGGACTACACTGGCTCCCTGACTAGAACATCTGTAGACAATATCTTCCCAAAATATTTTAAAATCTAATCTCGCATTGTCAAGTATGTGTTCTAAACCTTTTGTGGTTGTTTTGTTTTTAATGACAAACGTTTGTTTTCAATAACATACTGGAACAAGACGATTATCAGTGGTATGCAACACCAGTGCCACTTTCTCATGCATCCCCCAATACCCACTTTTCTTAGGTTTAATCCCTCATATTCCATCCAAAGGTCAAAGAGTGTGGTATGTGATGCTGACCCATGAAAAAATACAAAAGAGTATCTTTAAAAAAAATTGGCGAATTTTTTCTGTAGATAATGTGTGCAAAAACCTCCAAACATTACCACTAACTAAACTATGAGCAGGGGAATTTTTACACAAACCTTTGTTTGTCCATTCTCATCAAAACACAGGGGACAAATTCAGTTTGAGCAAATTGGTATTTTACCTTGGGTGTCTTAAGGATCAGGGAGGACAAACCAAGGACACAACAGCAAATATTAAAGTACTTCAAAGAACATGACGACAAATATCATTATGCCTACATTACACATTAACAGTTCTACAGATAAATGTAATAGAATAGCATATTTAAGTTAAATGATGTAAGAAACATTAAATGACACACCTTAATAAAAACTGCTCTCAGCTTACTCTGACAACAATAAATTAATTATGTTCAGTTATTATAAATAAATAGATATCATGAAAACTAAATCACAGATAACAAAGGTGACATCGCTCTTCAGATATTTACATCTCTGACTGAGAATAAAACTTTTTGTGGCAGATCCTATTCATGGTGTGCACAGTGTCACTCAACAATGATTCAAATATGGTGTCGGTCAGTTGCAATTTTACAGCTACTTCATCCTCATCATAGTTTACCCAACTTGCCTCCTCCTCCCTGAGTTCCTGAACAAGAATATTATCAACATGATCTTTCTTTTTACGGATGTTCCACTTGTTTAATGTCTTATCTCGCTTGTGAGTCCCCACGATTTCATTAACTGCATGCTGCACAACTGGCTGTAAAATATCTATCGTCGTTGGTGGAGTTAACCCTTTGTAATATTTTTGTTGTTTTCGTTTTGGTTTTTTCCACAGAGGGGGATCTACCTCATTTTCATCTTTGTATATTTCCTGTATGATTTCACCTGTTAAATTAAACAACAGTTGTTTGTACACATGCCTGCTGTTTGATTCTAAAGTGTTGCCATTATCTTGAGAAGAGAAAAAAGAATTGCTTGGTTCTGCACTGTCCATTGATTCACCACAACGTCGACAGTTCCAGTAGATGTCAACAGCATTAGCAACAATTTCATCAACCTCAGCTCTCTCGTGGGGGATAGCATAAAATATTTCCTCAGGAACTTTCTGCTGATGATTCCGACTGACTTCATTATCTGCAGTAATATTTTAAAAAATGAATATATTAAATCTGAATCTTCTTAATGAGTTATGCAACAATTATTTCTATTAAATCCACCACTACAACTAAATGTGTCCACAACACAATAAATTACATTTTAATGTAGACAATATTATCATTTCAGTAACAATAATTATTAATAAGAATTATGAAGGAAGTCATGTTTTGTGTGTAAAAATTATGTAGCAATATATATGATTTGTGATGTGATGCTGAACAAAATCTTCCTTGTTCTCATCTTTTACCATGAAAAAAAAATTCAAATAATATATGGTTAAACTTAAAAAAGTTATTTAAGATCCTCAAAATAAGTTAGTTCAGAAATTTTGCATAGTTTTTGGCCCAGAAGTCACCTTGAAATGGCAGGCCACTAGACTTTTCCGAGCTGCCTGGATAAGGTGGTGGAGGCTTCTGATCAAATCCAAGGTCATCATCAAAAAACTCTCCCTCCTCTATACCAAGCAGGTCATCTAAATCTCTCCCCAGCTGTAGCTGTTCCAGCTGAAACAAGTATATTTGTGTGATTCAATATTAATATAATAATTTAAAAATAAAAATTATAATTCAGTTTCAAAATAATAGAAAATATAAATGGCATGAAAGAAATTTCAAGATATTAAATATGCAAATAAGGTACATCCTTGGGTTTTTATAACATTTTGATAGCACCTGTACCAACTGTTACATTTTATTATCATTTCAGCATTCATGAACCAAACACCAATATTCAATGAAGCTCAAATAAGACCTTGACACAAACAGCCGATAAACCAGATTTGCTATTACAGAAAGGTTGCGAGCTTATCATACATAGCTAACATTTGTTAAAAAACATTATTAACAACTGTCAGTGAGATAAATACTTTCAGTTTTGCTGGAGACAAAAGCCTTTTTGTTAAATGTTGGCTGTGAGTGATAAACGACAACAATGATGGGAAATAAGATCACATTACTACCAATACATTTTTAAAAGTTTAATTCAGTTTTGGTGATGTACCAATTGTTTTTATCATTATCACTTGAATGTATCCTACAAAATTTGGTAGATGATGTAGGCAAGAAAAAAGTTAGTAACAATACAGGCCATAAAAGTTGGGCAATGCAGTCAGTGTGCTTTACCTGCTGGAATAGAGGTGATGTTCCTGGAGCTGGAGACACAGGTCTTAAGACAGGTTCTTCATCTGCCTCTTCTTCACCAGCTTGTACTGGTGACAAGTTATCTTCGTAGCTGTCACGTAGAGCTTTTAATTCAGGTTCTTCAGCTGTGTCAAGCTGCAATGTATCATCCGCTTTATTCTGATCACCATGTCGTGCCTTGTGTTTCTTTCTTATTTCCATCATGTGTGTTATAGCATCTCCCATTAAATCGACAACCACATTGTTTGCTATGACATCAGCTTCGTGTTCCTTCTTTTCTACAGTTTGGATGTCAGCAATCACTGGTATAGATACTTTTGGTTTTGGTAAAGTGGGAGGTGGAACCTTTTTAACTGGAGAGACTTTCTCACTAATCTTGCCAAATGTTTGAAAACATTCATTCAGAAGAGATTCTGTCAGTTGGTTTGTAATATTGTCTGCAAGACTGTTCACATCTTTTGACATTTTGTCTTTCATTTCTTGTTTGTTGTCATGTTCGTGTTTTGGCTTTTGTAAATTAGTATTGGATAAATCGAACAATTCCACATTTTGGGCAGCACCTTTAATAACCTTGTCAAGGTCACTATCTGAGGCAGCAGAAACATCTGTGATAGAATCATTTGGACTTTTAACAAATGACTCATCATTAATATCTTTATGATCTTTTTCTTCTAAATGTGCAATGTCACTACCAGCTACCAATACACCATGCTGAGGTTTGCAGGAGAAGTACTCCACCCCGCAAGTGAAGCCATCCATGTCTCCGTCCTCATCATCCAATTCAACTCCAGCCCAGATCCCTGGAGCAAACTCAACTTTACCTTTGAACAATAAGAGTCCAACTTTTCGGCCCCAAACAAGGACACGATCTTTTATGGAGAAATCAGCCAATGGATCAGTTAATAGCAAAGCACTATTTTCCTCTTGATCAAGTAGAGCAGCTTCTTCATGAAGAGATAGTGTAGTAGTCAGTGTCTCCTCAAAACCTCCAAGAAGCTCATCCAAATCCTTATCGAGTAGGTCCTGTTCGTGAATGGGAGATTTCTTTTCAGAAAGAGATGGTAAGCTTGCCGAGACATGCTCACTGATATCCTCATTTTTTTGTAAATCAGTATCGCCAGGCGACAACTTAGTCAGAGATTTCCCAACTGGTCCTTGTTCAGAATCTAAACTCAACAAATCATCTTCAAATGTCTCACTATAAACTGATCGCTCACTTGATGGTCTAGACAAATTCTCCTTCCCTTGAGGTTCATTCTGACTGTCAGATTCTACAATACCTTCCACAAAATGTTTCTCAATGACACTATTTGCTTTTTCATCCGGTATTTTTCCAAGATCAAAAAATGGAGCACAAGCTGAAGATTCCATTGACTTTGAGACAGTTTCTCTAACAACTTCAGACACCTCTGTGTCCACAAGAAGACTCTTGGTCTCTGCAGTGGACAGAACAGTCTTTTCATCATGTGGCACATTCTCTGTAAAAACTGATTCATCTGTTTTGCCGGTCCTGATTTCAGAATCTGATTGCTTTAAATTAATTTGAATAGACTGTGACCGGTTTTCAGACCCAGTGCTGTCAAGTTGAGAAACATCTTCAATTATTTCTGTGACACTGTTTTCTGTCTTCTCCTTAGCGATTACCTTTTTTGTTGATTTGTGAGATTTGTCAGATTTACTACCTTCAGAAATGCGATGAAGATTTGATGACCGTTTCCTGGGAGTGGCATCTTCAACAACAGATGGAGACAGCTTTAGATCTGTAAGAAAACAGAAAAAAATTGTGTTAATAGAGCTAAATATTTGAACCAGCAATTACAATAATGCAAGGATGAACTCAGGTTAAAAAATCGGGGTATTGTTTTTCATAAAATGAGGAACAAAATAATCTTTAAACCTCCAAATTGGAAAGATTCTCTAGCATACATTGGGAACATGTTCCTTTCATTAACTGTATATCTTCGCCTGTAAGTCGACCCTGCCTATAAGTCGACCCCCTTTTCTCAGGGAATAAAATTGGCAAATTTTTCTTTGACCCTTTTAGAAGTCGACCTAATTTCTGTAAAAAAGTTGTTTGTGATATTATAGAACTTTTGACAGTGCATTACTCTTATGAGGTCATTTACCAAAGTTTGTTTCACAAATCTCACTATTGCCACCATAATTATGTCGTTGCATATGGTATTTCCTCCATATCTGTTTGAGCACCTCTGTATTTTGTTGTGTTTTAAAATATAGTACAAAGATATATTGTTTTATTAATGCTAAGTTTATGTAACAATAATAACACAGTACGTTTTTCATATATACATTTTTGGTAACAATAGTATACCAACCCAAGACTGTTTAACAATGTTCTTTTCTTTCTTTGATGTATAATACTGTTTTGTCAATCACTTTGTGAAGGAGGGGAATTCTTCAACACCAATTAATTAATACTGACAAATATTCAACCAATCCAATGGAGGCTTCAATGACTGATATGCCATGATCTCGATATAATCCCCCCCCCCCCCCACCTACAGCTCAAGCCGCCACAACTCTCCTATCGGCAAAGTTAAAAGCTTGTAGTTAGCTCTGTGTCATGTCTAAATTAAAACAACGTATTCTTGCATCAGATGTGACCCTTTGATGAACCGCATTTGATGTCAGAATTAAACTTGTACAGGGTCATAGCTAACTTTTGTTTTACTTTTGTTTTCTGGACTGATTGGCATTGTAACGACAATCACAAATGAAACAACCTACGTGGGTTAATGAACTATCTTACACCCTTGAATTGTCAATCTTATTACGATGTTACATTTTTCCAAGAACCAGTGAGAAAAAGTTTGTGGTCAATGTTGTCGGCTTTGATCAAAGCATGATTCACGTGTGACCCTTTTAACTTGGCAGACAAAAGAAACACAGCCAACAGTAAATTGAAAACAAACTATTTCAAAAGACAAACTAATGTTACAACTATAAAATGTTTTATTACATACCTGTAATATAAATAATTTCCAACGATGATGATAAGCTGAACAATGTTTTATTTTATTTCATTCCAACCAAACACGACTGATGGCGTATTATGACAAGTTCTCTTTTAACTTTTTCTTATCACAAGGTTGGATTTTTTTTATAACAATGGTAGCAAAAATAGTGAAACTTTAGGGCTTATTCACGGATATGGGCTTAATTCTTTAAATGTCTTAAAAATAGGGGTGGGCTTATTAGCGGGAATGGGCTCATTCCTGGTCAGATACGGTACCGGTAGTCATACCACTGTGAGTGTTAAGAAACTTTATTCCATTATTACGATTTTAAATCAAATGAAACAAACCTGTTTTAGACTTGCTTAACGTCAATTATGACAATATGAAAATCATGAGAATTGTTTTGTTTTTTTACTCTCTTATAAGTCGACCCCTCTGCTATTTACAGAAAATTTTGGTGTAAAAAATTCTACTTATAGGAGAAGATATACGGTATTGTGTTTATAGGTAAATTAACATTTGCAAAACCTGTAACCATCCAGCCCAAAAGAACATGCATTTTAAATAGGTCTGTTAAGAAACCATAGAAATAAGGCAAAGGTGGCATTTTGCTGTTGACATCACAGTGAATGGTGTATTAATATTTGTAGCAGATATTCTTTACTAGATGTGATAATGCACACAGCTGAAGTAAAATAATACACTGCATCATTATGTAAAGCAATAATTTGTTATTACATTCAGTCATTTTTCAAGTCCAATAGATAGCAGTCACACAAATCATCAAATTATGCCATGTCACAAGCAGATAATTTTGCATATTATATTCACTGTGGTATTTTTAGTTTTATTAATAATAACAAAATACCAAGAACTGATGTTCACTTCTATCTGATATTAGAAAACATTCCATGAATATGTATTAAAATCTGCACAAATGCCAACACGAAATAGCACAATTTTAAGAAACCAATCGGACTACAAAGTACATATTTTTAAAAGACTACAATCTAACCTATGTTGTCGGACAGTGCAGGTGACGTTTGGTTTGAATCAGTTCCATCATGTGTTTCATCCAAACTGGAAGAACTACCATTCTCCAATTCCTGGAGAGATTTGGTGGGTGAAACATCGGGCTGCACTCGGTTTGTCTTCACTAAAATCTTCGGCTGTTTTATTTGTGGTTTCACAACAGATTTGCCCAAGTCATGCTCCAGATCAGCATGTTCAGACTTCAGTTGACCGATGTATTTGTCATAAGCCTGGGAATCAAGCAAAAGAAGTTACATGTATTATATAGCAAGTGAAGAAATATTTATATAAGCTCAGGTTAACAACACCCCAGCACATTATTTATTCAGTGACTATTAGGTGTCAGACCTATAGTGTTTTGCAACTTATCACAGGAAACCTACTACCGTCACATAAGCTACTCTTTCTGATTAGCAGTAAGGGACCTTTTATATGAACTTTCTCACAGACAGGATAGCACATACCAAGGCCTTTGATAAACTGGTTTTGAAAACATGATTGGTGTAAGTGACATACTCCTACCAGTTTTCAACCACTGGCTGGTGCCCGTGACATACACCTACTCATGGAACCTTATGGAGCACTCACTCTTAAGTTGAGATTATAAATCCCAATACCTAGCAGCCATAAGTCTGAAAGCTTAACCACAGCACCACTGGAGTGTTAGGATGGGTGAACCACACTACTTAAATGGTGCAATCATATCTGCAATAACATTACAGGTCTGGATAAGTTAAGAAAAGAAAATGCATATTTATTATCAAACTTCAATGCAGGTACCTGAATAATGTGTTGTAACAAATGCTGTTATGTAAATCGAAATTACCAGGTATCAGGTGGGGCAAAAAAGTGGCACCCCTAAGCATTTTACAATAAACTAGGAACCATGCGTCACTTGCTGATGATTTTTGGCAACATTTATCTTATGGATATTATCCCATTGCTGGCAAAATTTCAACTCTGTAGGATTAATACCTGCAAGATGAGAGAACATTTAAATTGTAAGTCAAAAATGGTCATGCCAGACTGAAGCAAATGCAGGTTAATTGCTTGTCTCCAGGTACCTTTCATTTTCACTCTGCTAAGGGAGATAACAGTATGGTTTTTACAATAGCGGAGAAAGCAGTGATCCAGTGTGGAGAAAAGTTATAACGGAAAAAGAATTATGATTCAGTCTGGCATGATAAATTTTGACTTACAATTTTAATTTTCCTGTCATCTTGCAGGTATTAAGCCTATAGGGTTGAAATTTCATCAGCAAGGGACTAATATCCTAAGATAAATGGTGCCAAATATTATGAGCATGTGACGCATAATACCTAGTTTATTGCAAAATGCTTAGGGGTGCCACTTTTTTTGTCCCACCCGATATATTTAGGATTGCATAAGGTCACAAATATTTTTCAAAAGCAAGACAAAATATATTTTTTAAATCAGAATTCAACAGACAGTAAAGGCAACTGAAACAATTTTTACAATACTAACCTCAATCTGTTTTTTCAAGGCATCTTCATGAGCTTTCATCTTATCCCGTTGTTTCTTTTTACGTTCTCGTTTTAATATATCAACCTCCTTCTTTCTTCGATTCAGTTCATCACCAAGTTGACGTATGCGAACCTCATAGTCACTAGCATCTGATAGTGTTTCTAGTTAACATAGAAAAAAACATGATTAGATACAAGCCCATTGCAATGAAAAGGTATGCTATTGACAAATAATGGTTTTCACGGAACAATGTCGCCCTTCATAAGAACTAGAATAGCTTTTACACGACCATGCACCATGCATATTCAGAAGTTTCCTCTCACTTAGCCTTTGCCATGTTCAAGACAAAATTGCCAGCTAGACTAGGTTTTGCACTTCATGTTAAATCCAATCAGAATATTTGGAAAAAGTGAAATTGTACGCTAGCCTGTCCTGAATGCAAGGCTGATGCACCGACACAAGACTCATAGAAAACATAAAAAAGCAAATCAAAATTCTTCTGTTTTTATTTTATTTTAGCAGAATTGCACGATTTTGTGGAGAAGTACCATTCCTGAATGAATATACCATCTAATGGCAATATATATGTGTACAAAGTTCAACTGAATGAATATACCATCTAATGGCAATATATATGTGTACAAAGTTCAACTGAATGGTTTTTAACTGTTTAAAAGGTGTAAATGTTAGTTGAAATAAATCAAATTTAACCTTTATGAACCCCTCCCCCGCGCCAAAAAAACAACAGTTAAAAATAGAATCTGATTCATTAAGTATTCATTTTCAATCAAATTTCTTAAACTATAAAAAAGGGTGAACAGAAAGAAATTCTAAATGTAAAGTTCAATTAAATCTTATGTCACCATTATGATATCTTGAACTTGTATGTGCCTCCTGAAACAATCCTAACTGCAGTGTGAGTGATGCAGCAATACATACCTATTCCATAAAATGTGTTATACATGTTTGTCAGGGTTAAGCTTGTGTGAATATTAAGTATGTTCTTTTAGAAGTGTAACCATATATGAAACAAACTAGAATTTAATAAATCAAGATACCACAGCCCAATAAACATTGTTAATACTATGGATGGATGCTGCCTCATGATAAAGATATCAGGAAATCTTGCATTATTTTCTGTAGCAAATTTTCAAAAATATACCCGTATGGGAAATGGAATCCTCAGATTCACTCTCTGAGCCAGCTTTGTGAAAGAATGGTGACGGTAGTGGTGAGCTTCCTGCTGGCATCAGTTTCCTTCGCACTGGTGACTTGCGGCTGGGAATCGTCGATGTTTCACCCTCAAAAGTATCATTGTCATAGCCATCAACTGAGATGGCGACAGAAGTCACCTCATGAGATGTTGGTATTCTAAATCAAATAAGAAAATTATCACTCAAATGCAAATCTAAGGAAGCTGGAAATATATCATTCAGTGTTTTCAAACATAATATCAAATGTACATTAAAGTAATTTTTAACAATAGTTTAATCAGTGTCTATTATATATAAGATATACAACATAAGAAAGCCTGAAGTATGCACACAGACACCAGGACACAGACATTACATAACAAGATCCCATAGTTTTCCAATAGCTCAGAACAGGGGAGATAATAAAATAGGGGGCTCGTTGCTCATCAGGGTCCAATAAACTCGGGCAATAGGCTGATAGCTGTATTTTAGGGTCACGAAATATGCAGAAAACCCAGTTTTTTGACTTGTCTACAATCGAAAAACTAATTCTACCAGTGTATTGTATATTTTTTCAAACTAATAAATAAAAACAGTAATTTAAATTTGTACACCTTTTTGTTGTCAATGGTTTATCGGGTATTTTCTTGTGTGGGGGGAGGAGGTTGGTGAATACAAAACGACCCAACCCGATAAGGTAAAAAGGGCTACTGCTAACACTCCAATACCCGATGCGTGATATATAATTATTATTAATATTGGTGCCATTTTCGTCAATACATCAAGCTGCCATTTTGTCCAAATCGGTGCTGTTTTAGCCAAGCAAAATGCCAAAAAGTACAAACTTATCACCAATGATTCATGAGTACGCTATGTAGTAAAATCGAT
>JAULBS010084893.1:0-18419 GCA_032355785.1 Symmetromphalus regularis | reverse complement strand
TTTAAAAATAGAAACTTGGGGGAATTCCTTGGTGATTCCTTTGTTGACATAATTCATAAAGTAGTTTCGGTTATAGTTCGAAATAGTGCAAAACTGAGGTTCATGCATCTATGAATGTTTTTTTTTTAGTTACATGATGTCATTTGGACCAATCCAAGTATTTATAACAAATGTGTATTTACAAAATGGAATTATATAATAATAACATAACAATATAAAACATGTTTATTTTGCTTTACACAGTATTTTATATACTCAGCTGAAGTGGTGTAAAAGAGCTTCTTGGAACATTACAATGCTATAACATACCGGTAATAATAATTTATAGGAGGAAAATATTACTGGACAAGTATTATTTACCAACTTTGAATGGATTTCTGCCACATGTAAATCAATCTCTCTCTTTTAGTCTCTCTCCCCTCACCCACCCACCCACCCCTCTCTCTGATTTTTAAACATTATTCAACCGTGTACCAAATTTATTTTTATAAACTAAATAAAGATCAATATAAAATGATCTTAAAAATGTAATATATTATTTTGAAAACATTTTGACAATGAAGGTATAACGTCACATTCAGTGTAAAACATGTTTACCAAATTGCGAAGACAGAAAGAAAAGTTGTTTTTGAGATAATTATCTTCCCTAATGTCTATACACAGTTTATATTTGGATATTACATGATCTACTGGACTGTGATTAGAAAACCAATACAAGATGTAATGTAATGGGAAGTACTGACATTTTAGTTAGATGCCAGGATATGTGTTCTTGACATTGTATTTGAGATTACCTAGCACATGTAGTAAATCACTTATTTAACGTATTAGTACTTAATGGAATCCTCAACAAGCATTTTAATATTTTAGATGGATTTCAGCAGACTATTATAAACAATCAGAGAGAAACCTACAAGATACTATAACAATAAATTCATGTATCTTCTAATAAAAGGTTTTAATAAAAAAAATATAACTCCCAAATAAAGCATATGGTACAAGTATCTGACAACGATAATTTACAAATTTTGCAAATAAGTCTTACTATGGTAAACAGTCAAGCCCGCATGAATATGTAAATGAGAAGCCATATTTAAGTTATTCAGAATAATTTGTTGAAAAAATTAGTCCATTTAAAACCAATAAACAGGATCCTATACAAATACATCAGTTTAACATTTCCCATAAAAATCATATTTAGAAATAAATAAAACAAAACAAGTAACTACAACCGCATTATAACAAACTCTCTCTGACTTATAAATAAATAAACAGACAACTAAATAAACAAATAAAACAACATGAAATGAAATAAGAACTCATACAGGCATAACATATAAATGACCTTAATGAAGTGCAAAATATAGATAGGCATTTAGTTAATAATGACAGTCAAACAGTCAAAACGTGGTAACAACTACACATGCGTCCTCACAACATCAGGGGTCACTCGAGTCCATAGGACCCCTGACAAATGCTGCTTACTGAGCCATTTATTAGAAAACATTTTTGGTGATATCAAGCTTAAAAGTATTATCCAATCAGATCGCTCATTTTATAAACCAGATTGGCAACTGTCATGTTCCTGTTGAAAATACCCAACACTTCATGAAGTTGCTTTTTCACAGCGAAACTATCACTGAATATAAAGTGCCTATTCTTCTTTGGTAACAATTACTTACAAAGCAGGCAACTGTCATTATTTTGCATTTTTAGTATTACCTTTGAAACTGATGTTTCTGATAACAACTGTATTTCCGTTCATTTTTTTCCTCTCTTCCATGTTTCATTATTTAAATCGATACGGTGAAGGCCAATGCATTGAAAGCCAAATTCTGATCTTTTCGTGATGCAAAGCATCCAATCAAAGAATTGTCTTTTTGGCCCAGGTTTTTATGTACTATATTTGTCGAGTGACCCTGACGTTGTGAAGATGCTACACATGTAACATAATTTGTAAATAATGATAAATGATAAACTGTTTTTACTAACAAAACAATAATACTCATTTTTATAGTCTAGCGATGTACTATATTTTCTAACATTGAAATTTAATACAGTTCCACACCTAACCACAAAAGAAACAAAGAGAAAACTGCAGATTGAAATCTGTTGTGTTCTACACTGTAACGAATGGACTACTTATTCTATTTGTCTATTACTGCCATTACTAAAAGCCTAAATCCTGCACTACACTAAATATCTCACCTCTTTGAAATGGCTAGCATGTTTAGACAGGTGTGTCTACAATGGGGAAAACAAAACAAAAAATAAAAAAATAAAAGATATCTTACAGTATGTAATTTTTATTTCTACACAATAATTTGACCAAATATATAAAAGCTATTTTTTTTTCAAATTCAAGGCAGAAACAATTTAATAAAACTGGAAAAATAAATGAAATAAGAATAAACATTAAAAAAATAAAAATGAACGATTTATTCAGAACTCAAAATGACTGGTTCCATCCACCATCTCAAAAGATTTTTATTTTGATAAATTAATTACATCTTGCAGTCTAAATTCAGTTCTGAAAATACAATCAATGATAAAATGAAATTCACTCAAAACCAAACTTTAACACATGTTTCATTGTTAAATGTATTTTATTATATATTATATGGAAAGTTCAATTATAATGCAAGTCAAATAAAATCAATATTAAAAACACTGCACTACATCTGGATATTTGTTTTCACTTTCTGATAAACTGTTCCAATATTACTGTTGTAAACCAGTAGATTTTAAAAATATTTTGTCAAATATTTTACTATTATTTTAAAGAATTATAAAAAGATAAACTGATAGAAAATAAAGCAAGTAACAGAACTGAGTTATATGGTACACAGAGATATATTCATGTAACTGTTAATCCTTTACTACCTATGAAAATATAATCTTTTTCATTCACTGTGCACGTGGATTTTCAACAATAACTTTAGTTTGTATCAACATAGAGACAAAAGAAAGAACAAATTAATAAGAAAAAGAACAAACTATTTTTATAAAATTTTCTTAAAATGACTTTCAGAATTTAGAAAGAAAAGAAGGAAAAATGTTTTTGTTTTTTTCAACAATACTCACATTTTGAACTATTTATTATGAGCATTTTCATTAATATGACAACCAAAAACCTCAATAAAAATTATTGGTTAAAACATTTTGTTCTGTTTTTGTGTGGCTACACATTATTACATTTATTAGCTTCAAACAAAGCACAGAAAATGGTAGTGTTTAACAATTTTGCCAAAATACATTTTCGTCATTTGTTTTGTGAAATACGTGGAAAAAGACCTGTTATTTTATTTAACAGATTTTAATAAATTGTTTAAAGAGTAAATTTATTTTAAGAATGAAAATTCATACAACTAGGGTGTAAATATTTTATTACCTTTTTTTTTATTACAATGTGTGATGGTTCTCAAAATGGCAACCAAAATATACAAAAATCATGAAAATGTTTAAAAAAATAATTTTTATTTTAACTTTTATTACAAATTATTTAATTTAATTTTATGAAAATTCTAAGAAAAAGTAAAGATTTCTCCAGATTCCAAAAAATCTAACCTTTTATTTCTATGTTAACCCAAAGTTATCCACAAAATATTAGTTGCACAGTGAATGAAAAACTATAGCTAAGAGTATGCTATCATTATTATTATTTTTTTAAACGTATACTACATACATTAGAAGCAGATCTATATAATTTATTACATTCTGTTTATTTGTAATTTTTTTAATGCTTATATATCCATATATTATGGTTCAAGATGAAGTTCTGGACATCCAATCAAGCTGCCTGCACTACATAAGACAGAAGTTGATGTTAGTAAAAGAGATGAGACTACTCTTTTTCAAATTAACATTGAAGGATCTTTCATGTGGTATAGACAGGATAGCACAAACCACAGCCTTTATTATCAGTTGTAGATCACTGATCATTCTGACACTTATAAAACATGTATACCAGCAATCAAGACTCAAATGAAACATTTAAATGTTCAATAAACTATTAACCGATACTTTCAGTGAAAATTATATTTTTTTCTGTTAATTAATATGCCACAAATAATGAAATGAATAGTTTCACTGAGAAAATAAAATACAAATGTTTAGCTTATGTCCATGATATTTATGACAAAGTTACTTTCCTAAAGCTAAACTAAATATTTGTACAAACTATGTAAGAATCAGAGAGGACAATTATATTATTACAAAACAAACAGACCTAGATCTTTGACTTCTTGACACCAAAATACTAGAAATGCAACCTTTGCAAACAAAATCCCAGAGTTTTTAAATTATATTTGATAAAGATCATCTATCATTAATTTAAATAAGCAAAGGAAACTTCACAATAAGACTTTGAATGTTGATGGATTATCATCAACTGAATTACCTTCCTTTGTGCATGCATGGGACTGTACATATTAATTTTAAAGACTGATTATAATTATTGTCAAATTCAGTTAAATCATTAATATTATGTTTTTACCATCACAACGAAATACATCAGTCATTCGTATCATATGTCCACCAAACCCACACAAACTTGTTTTAATAGACTACTGGTAAGTGTCAGTTTTTGTTGATAAACCTTAGTGTTTAGAAGAAATGAAAACTGTTTAATTTATTCAGATTAAAATCAATTATGATCATGAAAAATTGTGTTTTTGTGCAAGTACATATTGTATTATTCTGTTCATGTCTGTGAGGATGCCTATAGATGGTAGAAAATATGCCACCAAATGAACTGCTGAGTTTTAACATAATATTATTGAGAATTTTTCATCTTAATTAAACAAAACTAACAAGAAATGTCTGTGCCTTACATGTAGACCTGCATGTGGCCAAATAGGAAATAAAAATATTTTAAATGGTTGTCATTGACATTTTACTATAAATGAAACAAAATTATTCAACAGACATTTTCTACAAAACAAGTCTAATTCAATTTTAACCTTAAAGCAACGCGGTCACATTTACATTTATTCCAAAATTAATCTTATGATCATAGTCTTCTGCACATTAGGCTCAATCCAGAAAACATATTTTTTAACAGTTAAAATTTAGATTTTTGTTATTTTAAATGACAGAAATCATACTAAGAAATAATGTCAAAATATACATTTTTGTGTTCTATTTCAATGACCATGTCACTTTATCTTCAAGGAAACAGAAATATATTTATATTGAAATCCATGCAATAAAAAATTGCCATTCAATTTAGAAAAATAACAGGGAAAAAAAAGGTTTTCAGTATGTCATGAAACTCAGATAATGAACAAAGACTAAAATAAATTTGAATTCAAAAGAATATACTTCATTAAGTGTTCTAAAAACAACCATATGACATGCACTCAATTTCAAAAGGAACTTCCAATACCATAGTAGGCATGGAAGCAAATATGAAAATAGATTTTGATCATAAGTTTTGGATGAGAAATTCCTGGGCCAACTGCAGTCTTGATAGACAGTAGCCATGCAACAGATCTTGAGTAAGAATACTTCCAATTCAACAACTATATCACTGCACCCTAGTTCAACTTGGCTTTTTAAAAATATTATTGAAGTTATTATTACCCTGGTCCTAAATATGTTTGCAACCGTTACTAATTGTTAGGTCCAGTTGCATGGTTGTAAAATTCCAAATTGCAATATATGTGGTGAACTAAAGTACGTAAAGTGTCAGTCTATCCAAAATATTTACTTTATTTGCAACCATTACTTTAGTACAACTATAAAAAAAACTAAATTTATCTATCATAATTCCCAAATTTATACACATTTATCAACCAATAAAATCTATACATTAGAAGCAACTATACTTTAAGACCCATATTTTAAAATGAACATTAAATAATTCCTTTAAAAGAATTTAGTTTTTTTACAATACTCTGACAAGTTTTATCTTCCTTGAATCTAGACATGTATATTAATATATAGATCTACATGTATAACTATGTGAGTAAGACATGTTAATGATGTGGCATGTACTTCTATCATTTACCAGAAGTGACCATGCAGCATGTGTGGAACTTCTTACAGATGTTTGAGGCTGAAAAAATGCAACTCTTCTCTCAAATAATAACAAAAAGTTTCAAAGACAGCATTAATTCAAACAGAAATTTAAAAAAATAGCATACCCTCACACCAAAGCAAAGATATATTGAAATCTATAGAATTAAGTTTTTTTTAAAAAGAAGATCTATTCACACACAGTTGTTAAGAAAAATGCTTTTCATAAATCCTGTTTTTGTATGTTGACCAGTCACAAAATATGAAAAAGGCATTCATTTGGTAATTTTAACTAGTAAAAATTGTTAGAATCTTAGAGTTTAAATGTTTCAAATGTTGTCTTTGTGAACATATTATAATAAATGCAATACAACTCAAGTAATATATAAAAAAAACAAGTGAATTTTTTTTAAGTAGCTGTATTTACCATTTTTGTTAAAAAAAAGATTAAGTATTTATATTCACAAACCTACTAATTTAAAACCTACTGACTTCAACTAAGAACTTACATTATGTTGAAAACAGTATTTTTCATTCAGTGTTTATATAAAACGAGCTACTACTATTAAATATTTCATCTATGATGCAATTAAAACATTAAGTAAGCCCAAAATAATTGTAAGGAAAACTGCAAAATTTCAACATTTTTTTTTTTTTTTTGGAATAATTTTAGCATATCTTTCTTTTGGAAAATACCTCCTAATAGTCTTATCCAGTACCTAGAATTACCCCAAAACTATCAGTTTAGTAAGCAGAATAAATACATACAGCACACACCTGTATACTAAGACTTATTTATAGTAATTATTTAGTACAGCTACAACCACAAGCAGAATTAATCATAATAATTCCCAAACTTATTCACATGCATCAACCAATAAAACCTACACTCTAGAAGCAACTACTCTGACACACATTTTTAATTTTAAACTTTTAACATTAAATAATTCCTTTAAAAAAAAGGTTTCTTTTTAAAAATTACAAACAATAGAAACTGCAAAAAAGGTTCTTTCAAATCTTTCAGTGTGAAAAACAGCTAACTAAATGAAAAAAGATAAAAATTATGAACGATTTTCTAATATCTTGCACCATACCTAAATTACTGAAATGTTAGTAATTTTTTTAATTGGTAGAAAGACTAAAACAAAATTGTGTGAAGTACAATATGTTATTAAATTCAAATCTTCATCCAAACCTTGAAGGATAAAGTCATTTCAAACATAATTTAATCACAATATACTGGCATAGCTTTATTAAGTTATACAAAAGAATATTGAATTTCTTTCTTTAATTTAATTACTTTCTTATTATTACTTTTACATTTTTATGTGTGTCAAATTAGCTGAAAAAATAATTAAGTGTAGTATGTCAATAAAACATCAACTGCCCCTGCATGACCCTCAAAGATGTTTACAAACCTCGTCGTGAGTTGCAACAACGCTATTCGATCTGTTCTGTAAATCACATGCAATGCAAACAATTTTAAACTGTCATTCTAAGTCAATAAACAACAATGTCTTTATTTTCAACATAAACCTATCTATTTTTTAAAGAAAAAACAACAACCTTAAATTCAACATAAAGTAATCTATTTTCAACATAAAACATTAAGTAAATATTAAAAATGGTACAAACAAAAAGCTACATAACTTGTTTACTAAATGCGACTGTACAATGCAAATGCTGCTTGGAGCTGCTAAGCCAGCTGTGCAGTAGTACTGTGCTAATACTGATGGTAAAATATAAGCAACATGAAAATGCTCAAATATCTTTGGATGGCATCCTTGAGTCAATCATCAGTCTCTATGGAGGCATGGGTTCGAATACCACCACTGCTACCATTATATGTGCACTGACACAAGAACTAAAACACTAATGACGGAGAACATAAAACACAACATTTAACAAATCACATCAGAAAGTACAAACTACACGAGACGTGTGCATCACAAACAATCATGAATGTTTACGAAACACCAAAATGATGATTTGCTAAATCCCACAATAGATGTATCTTAATGAGTATTATGAAATTACAGTATAGAAAATTTGAAGAATATTTATTGTTACAGTGTAGCTGTGAAATTTATCTGCACATGAACATTCCTAAGAATATCATTTATGGTATGGGTATACAGATGGTGACAAGAGTTAGGGGTAAAAATTTCTCTTTGTTGGATGCCCATAACAAGTAAAAGTAACTTAATTAAAGGCACATGCCAAGAGTCAAATGATGTATTTTTACAACTCTTGATGTCACAGATATATAAAGCAGTGTTCATTTAATTTTAATGAAATAAAATCAAGTTGTATCATAAAATAAAATTTTGAAATATTAAAGATGGGCAAGTGAAAAAATAGGTGAGGCAAGTAGGTGTATGAACCCTTAATCAGAAGATAGAGAAGACTAATTATTATGGAGGAAAGACAAGTAACAGTTAATGAATACGCTAAACACAGTGAAATAATCTTATAAACATTTGGGATGTATTAACTTTGCATAACAAATAAAATTAAAACAAATTCTAAATTATTAATGATTGAACAAGGTATTTTTAATATACGTTTAGCCCATGGAAACTGGCAATGCCGCTGAGATTGCAATGGAGAATTTCATTTTTCTGCGTCACTTTTTATTAAATGGACTTAAAAAACATTTTTACGGTGTATTTTTTTCTTATTATTACAAGTAAAGTATACTTCAAACTAAAATTGCTGTGGAAAATGCTTGGACACTATTTCTCCACAGCATTTATTTTGCTGTGGACATTTTCTTAATTTCAGGGGTTGCATCTTGTATAATATTGAATAAAATATCTCAAAATATTAACATAAAATGAAATATTTTGGTGTGACATATATTTTACCATCAGTAAATACAAGATTAAAACATAGAATATGTTTAATCTCCTGAAGAGTGAAGTAAATGATTCTCTCTAGTTTATTTGATGCATCTGAATACTTTTTAAAATGTATTACCTACCTGTAAATTTCATATATATATTTTATACATACATTTTATATGAAAAAAGAAACAGACCCCCCACAACCCCACCTGTGAAGACTGAAGTAATTAGCTTATTAACTTAATCTATTTTATCTTATAATTTGTTTTAACCAGTGTAGTCTTAGACTATTTCTATTTTAAATTAAAAACAGTACACAGAAAAAGGAAGGGTTGAAATATTAATATGTATACATCAAGATATGTTATCAGTTAATGGCAGAAGATGTGCAGCATATAAATTATTATGTGTTCTAATTAATAGTGCACATATACGAATATTGTACATTTGTGCTCAATTTAAATTAATGTTTAGTTTGTGTATAAGAAAAATACAAAATATGCTGATACAGAACGTAACTATTTCATAATTTTAAAATGTCTTAGTCCAGTCATCCCCAAAGTGGGCTGTACCTCCTCCCTGGGGATAGTGGAAAGATCCTTGGGGATGGGTGTGAAGAAGAAGGGGTGGTAGGTGGTCAGAAGGGTGACATCAGAACTAAGTAATTATTTTTTTACAGCGTTAAGATTAGTTGTAGTTTTGAATTTGCAGTATACCTAATACCAAGAAAGAGGTGTGTCTTCATGTGTGTGTGTGTGGGTGGAGCAGCGGGCACTAGGGATATGGCCTGGGAGCCAAGAGGGTGCCAGCCCAAAAATGTTTGTGTACCACTATCTTAGTCCTTGCATTTATCAACAACTGTAGGCTGATTAACAAACTTTACAAAGGATTATAGCTAATTAAGGCCACCAATAAATTAACATAACAAACATTCAGAAGATTTTCTCACTTAATAGAACCTCTTACACTTGTACCCAGGGTTTATACACCCAAAAATCTATTAAAATCAATTAAATAAATTTCATGACCAATTATAAAAGCTTTACTGTCAAGGCTCAAACCCAGATTATTCAATTTGTATAAGATCAGTCTAGATTACTTTAGTTTGAGCTGGATTTCAGGTTATAGAATGTTTATAAACATATGGCCAGGTATAACAAAGAAGAGACATGTGTGCTAGAACATATATCATCTTTACCTATCTGTCTTATGTTTGTCTATTACACTCCTACATTAAACATACCCCTTTCTTGCCATCCTTCTTGTCTGAATCCTTATCCTTGCCTTTCTTTGGGGATGGAGAATTGCTGTTCCTGTTCAGCAAATTGAAAGCCATCCTTGCAGCATCTTCAGCAAATCCTGTTTTGCGCCTGCCACCAGTCTATATTAATTATAAAACAATACATTAAGTGACATCTATTCATGACAATATGTACAATATGGACAGTCAGGTGCAAAAACTAATAATAAATTTATATAACAGATATAGGCAATCAACAAGATATGTACATGCAATTGCAAGGAGCAGGTGGAACTTAATTCTAGGATACTTGATAACCTGGTGTGACATTCTTAAGTAGCATACACAACCAATGAGATAATTATTGAGGAGATTCCACTGCACATCTTGATTTCAGATTCAATTAAAACCAATGAAAAATGTATGAAGTAAAAAAACAACAACATGGTTTACCTTTCTAAAACTCATGATATTGTTCCAAGTTGTAAATTAAAACAAAACATCCAATGTTTCTAAAATAAAGTTTCAATCACTGATGGTTGTGAAGATTAGTTTTTGTTGTGGTTGATAAAAAAAAACCAAGAGAATGTTTAAATCGTGAAAAACTGCACAGTTAAGCCAGTGTTTTTCTATCCTGCTGACTGCAGACATAAAGAAAATATGTGCTATTTAATGAAATGATGATAAATAATTCATTTACCTTCTCACTCAGTAGGTGATCGGTGTAGCCATAAACTCTATAAGCACCGTGGATTTTGCTGACTGCAAACAAAGGAATACCAGTTACTGGCATTAACTATTTATTTCAATTAATCAACATATTCTTTCATGTTGGCATGACAGAAGCAATTAATTGTAAATTGGACTGGATTATTGATAATCTTGAGGAAATAGAAAAAATAAGTTATTTGTTATGAAGGTCATTTATTTAAAAAACAGAAAATAATAATAAGACATTACTTGTATTAATACAGATGTGTCTGACTGTTTGGCAAAACTATTCAAGATAATGAAAACTGTGCTTTTTTCTCAACAGCTATTACAAAATTTAATTAATGAATTATATATTGCAACTAAATGAAAAAAGACTGCCATGCTAAGATCTATTTGCATTAATATGTGAATGTCTACGTTTTAATCTTCATTAATAAATACTGTGTTAAACCTGTGTTAAGCAGCCACCCAAGGGAGTAACAAAATACTGCCTGTTTGAACAGGTGGCAGCTTAATACAGGTTCTATTTAACTAAATTAGTTGATTAGGGTGAAAAATTAGTAGCCCTTTAAAACAGGTAGCTGCTTAATACAGTTGACTATATATAAATTCTTTTTAACTAGAAGGCATGAGAAAGACAGGATAACCAAAAGAAACTAAGTGAAGGACAAATGATAGGAGTTGTGGTCTGTTGGTCTAGTATTACATGGACTATCAGTGGAAGATCCAGAAAATCCATTTAATGTGGGCCCTAAAGAATTCTTGGATTCTTTAAAGTTAAAAAAAAAATTTTAAATCATAAAAATAAAAAAAATTAAAAATGTTATTTAAATTTGCAAATTGTAGGAATGCCCAGGGCCCTTGGGGACTCCTAGATCCACCACTGGGTACTAATATTTAAAAAATTACAGACCTCCAGGATACAAGAGAGGAGCCAGATCTACAAATGCGACTCCATGAAAAGAAATGGAACCATCTTCATCCTGCAATGAATAAAACAATAATATTATGCATAATATCAAACTGATTCAGCATGCTGTATTGTTTAACTCAGAAATGACACAAATGATTGTCATTCTGTATATATTGGTAAAACCCAGTATACTTGTAAAATTTATACATTAATGCATATCATTTACCTCAGTGATTCATAAATAATGTGGAATTTTTTTTTAAATATATATTTAAAAAAAACATTTAACACTGTAAACAAAAGACAGTAATATAATAATAATATTTTTTTACATTGTTTAGAAACAAAATATATCAACCAAAATTCTGTAACAACATTTCTATAAAAATCTCATTAAATGTTAACTGAAATTAAACAACTATTGTATATAATTTTAAGGCATACTGGTATATGTCTGCCTGTGTGCTTTCATAGACCAAAACTAATTTAAAAAAAGTAAATTCTTTATCCATCTAATGCTAAAGCATATTTTTATTACATTTGTATGAAAGAAATGAAGAAGAAGCTAGATTGTATCTATTATTATGATGAACAAGTTCATTATGTGTTATGTTCTTTAATTAATTAATTAATGGTAGCTTTGAAATATGTGTAAAGCATCTATTTAATTAAAGCACCAGAAAGCACTGATCAGTTTTAAAATGACACAATCTATCTAAGCTAGTCATTACGAGTTCACTGTTCTATAACTTCATGCAAACTTTGCTTTATCACGTATGTGTACTCCACAAACAACAATTAACACATGCACAGAGCTTATGTCAAAATACTGCCCCAAACTACAGTTAACATATATACACATGCACAAAGATTATCCCAAAATACTGACCCAAACTACAATTAACACATATACACATGCACAAAGATTATCCCAAAATACTCCCCCAAACTACAATTAACATATATACACATGCACAAAGATTATCCCTAAATACTCCCCCAAACTACTTTTAACATACAATGTATATACACATGCACAAAGATTATTCCAAAATACTCACCCAAACTACTTTTAACTCATACACATGCAGAGCTTATGCCAAAATACTGCCCCAAACTACAATTAATATATACACATGCACAAAGATTATCCCAAAATACTCCCACAAACTTCTTTTAACACATACACATGCACAAAGATTATCCCAAAATACTCCCCTAAACTACTTTTAACATATATGCACATGCACAAAGATTATCCCCAAATACTCCCCCAAACTACTTTTAACACATACACATGCAGAGCTTATGCCAAAATACTCCACCAAACTACAATTAACATATACACATGCTCAGAGCTCAAGCCAAAATACTCCCCCCAAACTACTTTTAACACATACACATGCACAGAGCTTATGCCAAAATACTCCCCAAATCACAATTCATAAAAAAAACATGCACAGAGCTTATGTCAAAATACTGCCCCAAACTACAATTAATACATTAACATGCATGGAGCTTATGCCAAAATACTCCCCTAAATTACAGTTAATACATACACATTCTGAGAGATTATGCTAAAACATTACCCTAAACTACTAGTCAGGGCCCATATACAGTTAATGCATAAATATGCATACAGGTTATGGCAAAATATTTTTCCCAAAACTATGATTAATATGTAAACATTCTCAGAGCTTATGGCAAACAATTATTCCAAACTATAGTTAATAATAATAAACGTACACGTGCACAGTTTATGCTAGTATACTCCCCCAAACAACAGTCAATTATATGTGTACATACACAGAGCTTATGCCAGCTCACTCCTCAAAAATACAGTTAATACATACACATAGCATGTGCCAAAATACTCCCTTAAATTAGAGATGATAGATCCGCTAGTTAATACATACACATTCACAAATGCCAAAATACAAACTCCCCAAAACTACAATTAATACATGAGCTCATGCCAGTATACACAGTATACTCCAAACACAGTATACTCCCTGAAAGACAGTTAATTACAAATGCCTCAACAAAAGTTAAGTTTTCTATCAAGTTCTTTATAAAAGTATCATGTACACAGTTAAAAATAATTATGTAGTGAATTTTACAATCTAAAACATTGCAACATAGCATATGTGAAACACATAACACCCTAAACATGTGCTTGATCCATTATGATTATCATAACTTTATTCAAGTTTTAATGTTTAAAAAAGAATGAAGATCCATTCAAAATAGCTTTCACTACACTATCTTTAATTAATATTTGGTGTGTTTAACCCTCTCTTGGATGCAAGCCAGAAGAGGGGGTGGGATGTTGGGAGATGGGCCAGTTGGCATGGGCCTATGATTTTGAGGGGCCTATTCCCCCTGATATAGACAAAGGTGGACCCTTGGATCTTTGGTAAAGGATACTGATATTGTAAACAGAGTCAAGGGAGATCCTAAGTACATCATATCAAATACACAACATGTACATGTATATATCCATACATAAATGATATAGGCCTATATTTAGCACTGATTACAAAAATACTTAATTAACAGTTTGAAAGGTGGCCTATATTTCCCGTTTGTCCCAGGCCTATTGCCAGCTCTGCATGGCCCAACTTGGATGGAAATCTGTGAGTTCCACCTCACACTGGTTAACAGTTACATGGCATGTAACACAGAGATCTCTTGACATTCCTTGTGGATTGACAGTGACATTTTTTTAATGCATCTTTTACAAGGCAAATTCAAAACTGATTTGTTGCTTTTTATTTTATTTATTTATTTTTTATTATAAATTAAAATATAATTTGGTGGTGCTTAACTTTTTCTGAAGTGTATACATGCACATAACATTTTCCTGTATTCTCTCTGAGTCTAACTACAGTCAATACATGCACGCATTGCACTGCTGTATTCTCACCAAAATTAGTTAATACAAACATCTTCATGCAAAATATTCAAAATGTTTTTTTGTTAAATAACCTTTTTCTTTATACTATGTGTCTATGATAAAATCAAACCCAAATGCGATTTTAAAAATTATTTAAGATTATTTGTACCACAAATTTTCATTTATAGTGCCAGAAAATGTCACAGATATCAATAAAAAAAAAATGTGTTTAACAACATTGAAATACTTTCTATATTAAATTTTACAATGCATATCTTTCTATAATTATAAGCATTATAATATAAAAAGATTTTTAAAAGTTTATATAAACAAGTTTACATGCCAATAACATAAACAAAAAATGCTTTTAACAACAATGAAATACTTTCTGTATTTTGCAATACATATCTTTCTATATAAGCATTATATAGAAAGATCATAAAGTATACACATTAAGATTAAACTAGGATCTTACATTCTTAAGCAATAAAAATTAAATGTTAAGTAATAACTATAAAATAATAGAATATAGTTAATGACTGCTATTATGTAACTATAGCGTTAACAACATACCAATTAATGTAAGTTCATAGCTGATAATAAAATGTGAGAGACCACTCTATTGTCAGGAACCTCCTTCCTAATATCTAAGATTATCAATACGCACATAATGTACATGTACAATCTAGCTATAACTCTATTAAAAACCCCATCTTTCCTTGTAATGTGATCCATACAAAATTCAATGTGCAGTAATTATAGAATTTTCATTTTTGATGCTTCATCTTTTGAAATAAGGTTTTGTATATGTTGGTTCACTGTATCTCCAAAAGCAGTCACTGACTGATCTGTTAGTGAATGTTATGTCTACCATTACCAAATGGCTGATGAGCTACTAGTTCCGATCATCAAATATAACTAGTTATTAATTCTTATAGAAATAATGATTAACAGACATTACAGGGTTATTCCCATTTCCCCAATAGGCCTAACCGGATAAAGTTGCAATTTGTGTATTTGTCAAAATACTCCTATCAGTAATAAATGGTTACATTGCATATTACCCATACAAGTCAGATATGCAACTACGTTATATGTATATGCACAGTTGCAAGTGATACATTTTGCTACAGGACATCAAACCAAATATTTTTCAGAACCATTGACACATAAAGCAATGTTTATTTGGTTTCAAAATCATAACTTAATTGCTTATTTTTAAAATGTGAAAAAATATGTGAGACATGTAGACACTTGTCCTGTGGCATCTGGATTTTGTAACAAATTTTTGAACCCATTCTTATACATTTGTACATTTTTTATACGTATAATGAAGACTTGTATAAGCTGTAATAATATTTAAAACTTTTATAACTATACACTGCCAACCAATGAATTTTGTAGAAGGACCGTATGTAAATTCCACTGCTATATTTTACCCTAATATAAGTACAAACAATAAGGGTATGACTACAATCTACAAAACTCTTACTATACAAACCTTCTTTTGAGGTTGAGTAGCAGCCTTAAACAACATAGTAAATTGTTGTATTCACATGCACTACATGATATGAAATATTTTAAACGAGACCGAAACAAAAAACTCAAAAAGAAACAAAAGGAAAACACAAACATAAAAAATAAAAAATGGAATACAAATTATTAAACATTTATGTAATTGTTAATAGTCATCAAAAATTAATTTTAATTTCTTGCAGGATCACAAAAACAATTTTTTAGTAACTTTAACCCCTTCAGTGACGGAGGTACATTTTTCAATACATTTTTTATTTTATATGATTATTATAATGGGTCTGGGTAATTAACTGTGGAAAATATGCTTTAATTAATTAGCTCCTTAAATATGTGTTCCTATGTATAATTGTATGCATGGTGTCTATACACTGTCACAGCCAACCACTTGCAATGGATTTCCAACAGAACACACTGTGTTCAATTGCACACTTTGTGACTGAAGGGGTTAAAAAGCTGGCTACTTTACTAAATTTAAAACTGGTACCACAGTCACATTCATATGGAAAACAGATAGTCAGGAATAAACAGAAAACCAGTAAATAATAAACAAAGAATTCAGAAAATGTCCAAATTTATTGAAATGTATGTCGTGTGAAGAATTTAATAACATAATGATGAGCATTAACATAGAATACTCTTATTGTAACATACATTGTACTTGTTTTTAAACAAAAATAATATAAACAACAAATCAAAAACAAACTGTTTGATGAATTCCAGTAACTTCAGAATCTTCCAAAATAATTATAAGTTAAATACTTACAAATGAATGCATTGCCTAAAGGTATAATGGATAGTTCTTAATTTGCAATATATAATGTTACGGCTTACACATATTAAAAAAAAAATCAGAAATATTCAGGTAAACATTAAATAAGCAATAAAAATAAAATAATTTTGTTTATACGATAAGTTATACTTATTGTTTATACACAATGAACTTAAAATTTGTTTTGTTAATATGCATTTGTAAATTTATATAATTATTATTAAATGTGTATTCTTGTTCCATATCCCCCATAAATTCTATCAATAAATCACTTTATCATCTATTATTCATTATCTATTGTGATCATTCTGGCTAAAAACATTTCAAATTTGGATAAAGAAATGTTGAGTTTTCAGCCTAAAACAGAGCTAGAGTGAGCCCACAAAAGTAACTGTTAAGAAGGTTGTATCACGCTTCAGTGAACCTTTATGACTGATGAATGCAAAGAATGAATGAATGAATGCATAAAACAAAAATGACAGCGTGAAGTCATATAAATATATAAAAAATAATTAAAATACAAATTTGTGAATGTGAGTATAAAAGGTCTTCATGGAAATATATAACACTAATACAATATGGTAGAATTTTTTTTAAAGAAACCACTTCAACAAAAAATAAGTACTTTATTTACCTTTTTTCCTTTAGCTCCTGATGCCTGAGGAATTCTGAAAATTTCAACTGGCCACAGTCGACATTTGGCTACAGAATCTTGAAAGCTGAAACATGAAACACGTCACAAATAAAGGAAAGAATTAATGTTATGGTTATAATGTAAACATAACTGTAATCACTGTAAATCAATAACAGTATTATTACGAAAAGAAAAAAATGTAAAAATACCACAGACAATGAATTCTACTGTTTATGTAACACACACATGCAATATAACAATCAATATATATTTCTGGCTAGTGTATTTTATGAAAGAAATGACTCAGTCTGGTTAGAATATTTAAAATAACAGACAAAACCAAACTGTGTCACTGTCATAAAACACTATACCACTACAAACACACTACATGTTTAACTGTAATATTAATATATTATAATGATTTTAAAACATATTTTATAATTTGATATCAACCTTCCCCATACAGTGAATTTAGTATAGATAGACCATTCACAGGAGGCATCGAGGTGATTTGAAATATCAGTGGAAAGTTGATCTAACGACATGACAAAATATATTTGTTACTTCACTAGCAACAAAGAAATAAAAACAGAAAAAGTTCTTGTTAAAGCTATAGATTAATTCAAGGCAAACTTTTCGTCATATTCTTAGACTCTTGAAGGAGCGAGACGTAGCTCAAATGGTAGTGTGTCTGCCTGTGAATCGGTTGGTCATCGGATCGATCCTTCTCAGTGGACCTCAGTTTGGGCTATTTTCAGTTCCAACCAGTGGTCCATAACTGGTTTATCAAATGCTGTGGTATGTGCAGTCCTGTCTATGGGACGGTGCATATAAAAGACCCCTTGCTGCTTAT